>JAVTVY010018028.1:0-82376 GCA_036873755.1 Hanleya hanleyi
ATATACGTCACCAGACCAACGCCACAGAGAAGCGTATAGGAGATCGCCGACTCCCCGTCGATGGGTTTGCCCTTGTACAAGGAACACCGACCGTTTTCCAGTTTTTATGGCTGTTACTGGCACGGCCACGAATGTCATTTCAGCGCTGGACGCTTCAATGAGCGACGTGGAAAAACACCGCAAGAATTACGGGAAGAAGCGGTGGCCAACGGTGATTATGTGAAAGAGCGAGGATACCATCTGATTGAAATGTGGGAGTGTGAATTTCACACGATGTGCCAGGCCCTGCCCCATTTACAACGGTTCCTAAAAGAACGTGAGTACCCCTTGAGTCGTCGGCGACTGCTGAGTCTGCCACAGATGTTGGACGCCATTCGTTCGGGGCAGCTCTACGGCTTTGTGGAATGCGACCTCCATGTTCCCGACACTCTCAAGCCCCTCTTCGCCCAGTGTCCGCCTATCTTCAAGAACACGCTGGTGGGTCGGGCTGACATTGGAGAGACCATGGGCGCCTATGCGGAGCAACACGAGTGTTTGCCTAAACCGCACCGCATGTTGATTGGGAGTATGTGGGCCGAGAAAATCTTGCTGGGCACCCCCTTACTGCAGTGGTACATGAACCACGGTTTGGAAATTACTCAAATATATCAAGTGATACAGTACGTACCTGAGGCTTGTTTTGCTGAGAATGCCGACCTCGTGACGAAGGCCCGTCGTCAAGGTGATGAATACCCGAGTCAGGCCATCATCGCTGAATCTTGGAAGCTCACTGGCAATGGTTATTACGGAAAACGGTAACGAACCAGGATAAGCACGTCAACGTGAACATTTGTACTACTGCCCAAGCCCGCAAAAGAGTGAATTCTCCTCTGTTTCGATCCGTGGAGGTGATCGATGACGACACCTATGAAGTCACTTCAGCCAAGAAGACTATCCGGTACAACTTACCCCTGCAGATTGGATGTATGGTCTATCAGGTGGCCAAGTTGAGGATGCTGGAATTCATATATGATTTTATGGGTGTGTATTTTAATCCATCAGACTGGCAACTCATGGAAATGGATACCGATTCGGCCTACATGGCCGTTTCCAACCCGGACTGGGAGTCACTCGTCAAACCAGAGTTACGTGCACAATATGAGGCGGAACGGGACCAGTGGCTACCCCGACGCGATCACTACACCTACGACAAGCGGACACCCGGCCTGTTTAAACTAGAGTGGAGCGGGGATGCTATGATTGCTCTCTCCTCTAAGACCTACTACTGTTACGGAGGAGATGGAGGAGAGGATAAGTTTAGCTGCAAAGGAGTGAGCCGGCGCGATCCCAACATAGACAAAGCTCTCTACCTGGGCGTGTTGCAAAGCCAGGCCAGTGCGAGTGGCACTAACAGAGGATTCCGGGTCGTGGACCATCAGATGCGCACCTATATCCAGCAACGAGACGCCTTTACTTTCTTTTACCCCAAACGAAAAGTGTTGGCCGACGGTGTGAGCACCACTTACTTGGACTTGTGAAAAACAATGTGGAACTATAACTGTTGATACACAAATGTAAAAGTCAGGATGGCCGAGTGGTCTAAGGCGCAGGTGCGTAAGTGCCTGTCGGCGAATGCTGTCGTAGGTTCGAATCCTACTCCTGGCAGAACTTTTTTTGTACCTTAACCCCTACTATGTGTACCCTGTATTCTATTTGTATATATAGTCTAATCCTTTCTTGTTGACTTAAATAAAAAGAGAGAGTCAAATCATTTTTTTTTGTTTTTTCATCTTTTATTCAACAGAACGTCAGAACAACAACGTCATAACAATAACAATAAACAAGTGGCCTGCGCGCGCAGTACATTTTTTAAGTTAACCAGAGAAATGGAGCATGCACATTAAAACGAGAGGCCGTCCAGTCATAGACGAGGACATCACGGTCTTCGGCTTGACAGTAATCATCAAACATATGTACAATGGTGGGCATAGAATGTCCTCTACTCCGGTGAGTGAGATAAAACACACAGTACTGTCCGCACACACTACTCAAGGGTCCTTGTAATCTTTGAGTATTCCAACGCCACTCTGTAGTAGAGACGTCCATGAATTTCACCAAATCGGCATGGAGGGGTGCAAGTCCGTAGGAATCAAAGTATTCGCCTTGGCCTTGGGTGTCCACGCACACAGCTATCCAATGTTCACCGGGTCGACTCCTCGTGTCTGTATTCAGGATGTAGGCTGCTGGGGTGGTGGAGTGGGTGGGAAACACATTGCGTGGAAACACACCTCGAAAGGGGATCTTCGCATCTCGCTGGAGTATGCTCATCAGCTGCTCTGTATCCATGATGACTCTTAGCTGGCGTAGTCACACAGCACGTTTCTTTGCTGATCCACACTGATGACGTTATCAAACTCGGCGTAGCAAATCACGTTAATGGTGTTGGTTAGAGGGGTGGAGAAACGCAGTTCCAACCGTAGGTTTCCTTTCTTGAGCAAAGCCAGTTGATGATCGTGTTCCAAGGTGGGGGTGAGGTCAAAGGCGAACAATGTGTACCCATGCCTAAAGTCGTCTCGACTGATGGTATTGCCTTCGTCCTGGTTGTTTTGTCCTGTGGCTGTAAACAGGTTCAGGTAGGTCCGCACATAGTTTCCGTTAGTAAAGTCCGGTTGTAAGGGTCGGGATGGAATTTGATGGTCGGCCACGTGCAGTGCCACAAAGTTGATGTTGAAATGTTCAAATTTGAACGGATTCTCAGCCCAATTTCCATTGAATGCGGTGTTGGTCACACACGCCAGGGTAAGACGTTTAGGCAGATCCCCTAGAAATAAATTTTCACGATTGGTCATCATCGTACCTGTTGGCACAGAGAACACCTTGGTCTGTACGCGTCGGATGGGGTACTGGGCTGGTTTTTTCGATAAGGCTTCCATGTGACTCAGCAACACGCCCTGTTGCAAATCTACCGTACGGACAAACAGGGCTGCATCTTCAATGACGATGTTGTAATGGATATCTCCCGCCCCACCGGCCATTAAGGCGAACACGGGTAAGGAACGGATCAACTTGATCTTGATGGATACACCGTTCATCATGTAGCGGTCTTGCATGAACATATCGGCGTGCAGTCGTCCCATCATATCGATGGACTTGCTTCCGGCTGCCAGTCTTTTGCGTGACATGAACCCAGCATTGCCACCGGTTATGTTGTCCAGGTGTCCGGGTCTATCCCTGAAGTACAGCTCAGCTTGTAAGTGTGATTCTTTGGCATCAATACCGTACGACAACAGCGTTTCCATGTAGGCTCGGTACGGATACGTATTGGTGGACGTACTGATGAGTTTATCGTTCAGACCTATATCCACCTGTTGGAACAAGGAGTGCAGCCAAAGATTCACCGGGCCTACTACCGCAGCGTCCTCTATGTCCGTCCCATCCATGTCCGTTATTTTGGCTTTCACGTACAAGTAGGTGTGGGCTAAATCCAGGTAGGCCGTATCTTTGTTTTCAATGGTAAATTCCACGGGGCCCACCCCCGTCAGGCTAGCCAGGGGTCGATGTTCTACCCAGCGTCCTTCGGCTATACTCGTTTGGGTAGGTGGAATAGTCCACAAATCCAATTCACTGTTGGTAGACGGACACGACTCGGAGTGAATGAATGCCATTATGCGAAGATGTCTCTCCTACTACTATTCCTCTTCTTCTTTTTCTTCTTCTGGGGCTTAGTCCTTCTCCTCCTGCTCTGGGGTGTGCGTCGTCGGTGTGTTGGACGTTGAATGAATCTGGGCAGTGTCGGTCTTTGTCTTTTAAGGGCTTTGGCGATCAAGACGCCGCCCGCTTCTTTAGCCCGGCGTTTCAAGGCGTGTCGGGGTGCTGTGCCTTCCATCACATCACCGGCCACGCGCAATCCACTGCGTACCGCTTGTTTTCCCACCGCTTTCACACCCCGTGTCACCATGGGTAAAAACCTTTTCACAATGCTGCCCAGTATGTTCCCCAATCCGTGACCGCGTTGCATGCGTGCCCCGCTAAACATGGGCAAGTTTCCGCCCGTTTGTTTCTTGTAGTAGTCGGCATAGCTGGGCGTATGGCACTGGTAAGGCACGTACATTATACGAAGTGAGGAGAGCGAGCTTGTCGGAAAGCAAGTGTCAGCACCACTTTTCCTCGTTCGAATGGGATCGGACGTCCCGTGTCATCTCTTATATCCACCGTGATCGTGTTGATATCGGTATGTCGTACGGGTAGGTACATTATATGGTTGAAACTCTCAGTGGCTTGATCGCCATACGTCTTGCTAATGGGCACCACCCGTAAGAGAGGTGTGTTCACATCACCCACAATATGGCTGTCCACGGCGTCCGAGTAGACGTACAGTGCGTACATACCTACTTTCATATCCATCAAATGGGTCCCGTTGACAATGGTGGCCCCCTTGTAGACGCTGTGAGGCAGCCTTAACATTTGCTGTAGTGTAGGACTGAGTTTCACATTCGCGTTAGCGGTCAGCATGATAGAGCTCTTGTCGTTGTGTACGTTGACATCGAAGAATATGTTTCTCTTGAAGCGCAAGGCTATCAGGCGTGTTGCATCACCCGTGCTGAACTTTAGGGCCTTGTACTCCATCAAGCCATTCAGACCCTCTATGAACTTCTGCGGCGTATCGTATTGGCCTTGGGGGAGAGTCAGTTTGTAGATTTTATCTTCGTAGGTCACTTCGTACCATACTTCTCGGTCTTGTACGTTGTACCATGAGTAAGGGTATTGAATATCCACCAGTCCACATTCCCAGCGTCCCGGTAAATGTAACGGTTGGGGTAATTGCGTGACATACTTGGTCAAGGTGTTGTCAGGAAACACGTCGAGTGAGCTATTACTGGGCAACGTCAGGTAAAACATGACGACAACGACTGAGTTGTTCTGGCTTCTGCACCGGGTTTTTATAGGGGTCACCCCTTAGTAGGGTGCCCTTAGTAGGGTTCCCAGGCCTTGGGCGCCTTACCTCGGCGTCGTGATCGTCGTGGCTGTGGTGTGGTCGGTATAGGGGTGGCATAGGGGTGAAATCGCCGTGAGGGTGTTTTGGGCGGTGTCTGCGGTTGCCATTCACGTTCCCGGGTAGTGGGGAGACGTCGAGAGGGGGCTTGCATCCACTTCCAGCGTTCACTATTTCCTACCAATTCTTGAGGGGTGTGTGTGTCTTTTAATCCCTGAGCAAAGGCTTCCCAGCCCGGTGGATTAGAGTGTTTGCGAGAACGGACCATATCGTTGATTAAATCGGTCATATGAGACCCCGGCACCACTTGGTTGCGAATCAGCAGGTTTCCTTCCGCGTTCCAACCCATATCGGCATTCTGTTTCACCCGGTCCAACAATAAACGCGCCTTGGTCTTGAAGGCTTTAGGCACACTGGCCAACACTTCCTGTTCCAGCTCAGGTGAGGCCGAGGATGACGGTGGTGGTGGTAGGGATGTCAGTGTGGTGGGCGTGGTGGTGGGTGGTAGTGGTGTACTTCCGCTCCCTCTATATTGATCCATAAACGTCTGGCACTGGTTCAGCGTATGATGGTAGAGTTGAATTTTCTCGTGATCGGGCAGTCGACGTTGCAGTATACTATTCATCTCTTCATCCAGAGACTGGAGTTGTTGCACTGTGGCCGGTACGGGATAGGGGGATTGCAAACTCTGTAACAGTCGAGGTTCGACCAGCATCATTTTTTTCGTATGTTCCATGTTTTAGCGTCCTCCCAAGATGGAACCGAGTAACGGTCCCAGTACAGTAGCGGCTAAGGGAGCGAGGAGTGCGCCGAGAAATCCACCTCGCTGTAACACCTGTTTCTTTTTCTTGACACTGCCCGTTTTCTTGACCAACGTTCGGAGACCCGCCTTGTGCCGTTGCAATTTCCCTTTCTGCAGAGGACTGAGTGGAACATTGCCTTTTAACACATTATGGGCTACTTCACACAAACACCGTACCAAGTCGGCATCCGCGCCGCGCACCAGGGCCCGGCCCACCTCCGGGGGCGCGCTGCGTAATACGCGCAAAGCCGGCGCGTGCTTGCGTACGCGTGCAGACATGATGAAGAATGAAGGCTAGAGTGCATTGTCTTCTTCTTTTATCTTTTATTCTCTTTACTCATTTGGGTGTGTACACCGTCTGTATCTCGCCGGGAAAAATCAGGGTACGCAATCGCAGGGGTGAGGGCGTGTCTTGTTTCAAGTCGATGAGTAGATACCCGTGCGCAGGTTGGGTCGCATCTTCAAAGGCTTCTCGTACAAAGGCCGTGTTTTTAGGGTACATCTGTTGAGCCAGGTGGGTAATTTGTGAAGCGTCTCTGGGGTTTTTGAATAACACCACATACTGAGCATTCAAACTAATGTTCCTGTGCTCTTTGTTCTTACTGAAGAGATTCTGTACGATGTAGATGATGCTCAACCGACGATGATGGCTGCCTTTGGTAAAGAGACGGGTGATTCGACTATCCGTTTCCGTCATGAGATCGTCCACCACCACCAAGGTGTCTTGGGGTGTATCTTCAGGAGGTAAGCCTTCCACTAAGGTGAGTCCCGGGACACGGGCCAGTGCCTCGTACGCGGGTTGCCAAGCGCCATAACACCACAGGATGCGAGCTAGAGGGGGTGAAATGAGGGCTGACCCATGTTGGATCAGACGTTGAACGAAGTGCGTTTTTCTCGACCCTGTCGGTCCAGCGATGAGGCACGTGAAAGGATGCTGCCATCGCGGATCCATATTTTTTTATTTGGTGATTTGCGCTCGACGGTTAGAAGCCCACCCCAGTTGTCGTGGATACCGCCGGGGATCGTACTCGAATGGGTACCGTTGTCGTGGTAAACGTTGTGATTCACGGGGATCCACTGCAAATATGTTTAGCGGCGTCGTCGTGGTGGGACTAGAGGGTGGTGATGAGGTGGAAGGATGGTCGCTTCTCAGGGATGACGGAAGATCACGTGGAGTCGTCGTGGGTGGCTGGATGTAGCGGGTAAAGGGTAACGTAATGGTGATGGCTGGAGTAGACGACGTCTGGGCTGGAAACGTAGGTGTCTGGGTTGATACGTGGCGAACCCTTGACGTCTTGGCTGGTGTAGGCAGTGTGGTCGTCGTGGTGGAAGTGGTGGATGATGGAGAACGCAGGGTGTTGAAACAGGATATCACGTACGACAAATCGTAGAACACGCCTGTAAATAACGTACCCAGAACCACTACTAGACACAACACAGTACCGACTTGTGCTTTTCGAGTTCGTAACAATAAGGGTAGACGTGTACTATCCATGGTACATTCCTACACTGAAGGCGGGTGGTGATAGGCGTTAGAATTTATAGACGTTTCATGTCACGGCCGGACACCCAGGAATTAAAGGAACGAGGCCATCCTTGCCATTTGACGAAATGATAGGGAATCCCACGTCGACGCTCCGTTTTCAAAATCTTTTCCACCGTGTAGTAGTCTTTCGGTGTTTTCACTATGGGTTGTAATTCTGCCTCGTAAAACGTGCCTTGCAGTCTCTCGCCTTGTAGATCTTCCAGTTGATAGACGTGTGGCTGTCGAGGTTTATGGCGAACGATGACAAAGTGCTCGTCACTCCAGTTGGGCAAGTAACTTTTCTCAAATTGGCCTTTCACTTTACTGATCCGCACTACATCTCCACGTTTGTACCGGGGTGCCGTGAGTGGTGGACTGTCTGAGTACAGCGTAGCACGCACTTGATGTTCGTTGCGTTCTGTCACATCACGGGGAGCTCGCTGGATACTGCGATGATAGGCGCGATTGTAGCCTTGGACCAGTTGAGGTAATACATCGATGTAGCGTCGAGTGTTTTGGGCAGTCAAATACTTGTACATGCGTCCTTTGAAGGTGCGATTGAAGCGTTCCACTACCGAAGCTTTCGTCTCGTTGTACGTATGAAAGAAAAATACCTTCTGTTTCTTAAGAAAGGCTTGAAAGGGTCGGTTGAGAAATTCTGTGCCTTCATCTGTTTGCAAATAAAGAGGTTTGCGCCCCGTCTTGAAAATCTGCTGAAACGCTGCTATGAGATTCTCTCCTGTTTTGGTGCGAATGGATAGTACCCAGGCATACTTGGATAAAATATCGATACAGGTCAATATGTACCTATGTCCATCATTGTGAGGTGCAAATCGACTCATGTCCACTAAATCCGCCTGCCATTGCGCGTCTATACCGCCGACGATCACCCGGTTACGGCGAAAATGGCGTCGGGCGGCTCGATGTAAACTATAGGTGTCTTGGGTTTTTAACCAGTCTCGAACTTGAGTTCGACTAATGCCTTGAGAATGGGCCGCTCGAGCTAGCGCTCCCACAGCGCTATAGGCGGCTGGACTCGTCGGATTGTAATACAAATCGGTTAACACCTTGTTAATCACTGTAGACGCCTTTTTCTCCTTTTTTCGCGACCGCCGCCGCATCACGGTCTTCTTATTTCCCTTCATCGTTCTGGGTCGTCCCCGTCATGTGTGTTGTTCTCTTCATCGGGTGACACTGACACTCTAGCCTCTGTGCATTCTATAGATATAGGCCTTTCTCCGGCTGTAGTAGTATCATGTAGTTTTTCATGAGGTTCAGCTAGCGCGTCTTCTATAGCACGAGCCCATGCTAACTGGTCGGGTGATCGGTCGTCCGGTGTAAACAACTGGTCTACAATAGGCACTATTTTCTCCAAGGCTGACCACAGAGTGGGAGTTAGCAGGATACTTCGCGCATGGTCTTGGTGGCGGCCCACCCATGGGAAGAGGGAAGTACGGTATACATAAATGGCATTGTCCATGTGGATGAGGTGTCCGTCCAACTCACCGCTCAACACTCGTTTAAATTTAGTCCACCCATCGCGCTGTAGTGTCACCGTATTCGATAAAGTCTCAGCGCGTGCCCAGCAAATAGCTCCACCATCTTCCACCAGGGTGACATAATCTTGATAAACGTATAATCCCACCTGGTAAGGTGTAAGGGGGAGGATAGCTCGTAGTGACATGCTTGCTCTAAATGTCGAACGGAGAATGATACACACTCTGTCTCATCCCTGGTATTTATAGGGTCAGGACCTATTCTGTGAGAGGCGGCTCCTGTGGAGAGAGTACTTTATCGACCACAGGCACTACTTGTTGCAAAGCCGTCCACAGATCGGGATCCAGAGTAAATCCTCCTCGCTTGAGACAGATAAGTCGGGCGAAATACGGTCCCCGGAAAATGTACACATCGCCACACAGGTGAATACTATCTCCGTCGAGATGACCGAATAACACACGTTTCAAGGTAACCCAGCCTTCCGGAGATAAAGACACACGCGCCGGTTCTGACGTACACCAACACCGGCTATCGTCATCAATGAGTTCTACACGTTGGGGATATAATAATAAGGTACAATCCGGGGTAAGCGTACGGGTAACGACCGAATTGTTCTCAGGATACAGTAGATCATGAACTTCCGTAATAATAGCTTTCAGCGCCTGCCATAATGCCGGCCAAAGTACAATAGCGCTACCCCCACACTGTTCTAACCGCGGGAAAAACGAATCCTCTCTCCCACTCCGTAGGTAGACACCGACGCCGACATGCAGAAAATCCACTTCGGGCTCTTTGCCCTGTAACATGCGTGTTAATAGAGTCCACCCGGCTAGGCTTAAAGATAATTTCACTTCTATAGGATGTTCTTTGATGAGCTGCAATTCATGATCATACACGATAAGAATTACTTCAGACGTCAGTTGAAAGAACGCGAGCTCCTTGCCCGGCGCTGCCATAATGATGAATGACAAAAATACTAGCCAGACAAAAATTTATATATATCGATTCTTGCTAATTTCATTGTAATAAAAATTGTAAATAAAAAAATCATACCCTGAGAAAATAATTAAATTGACAATGCAATTTTTGTAGGTGCGCGCTGCAAGATAAAATATACTTCAGAACATTTGCGACGACGACGCTACATCTATATGTCATTTGTGCCTGCACTGTAAAACAATTAAGAATTTTTGCTCACAGATGGAAGACAACATTGAAATCGTCTCCAAAATGTTTCACACCCAACCCATTAGATGCCCCTTCATCTAAGCTTCACTTTGATACCTCACTCGACCCCATCGGACCATTATTGTCTTCGCTAGCTCCAAAACGTCTATGCGCATGCGCAGAATGACGCTAGTTCACATCCACTAGTCCAGTCAGATGCCCCTTCACCTAGGCTTCACTTTGATACCTCATACGACCCCATTGCACCATTATTGGCTTCGCTAGCTCCCAACACGACTATTTCCATACCCTTGGGCCACCGCGCATGCGCAGAATGACGCTATTTCAAATCCGCTAGTCCAGTCAGATGCCCCTTCACCTAAGCTTCACTTTGATACCTCACTCGATCCCATTGCACCATTATTGGCTTCGCTAGCTCCCAACACGGCTATTTCCATACCCTTGGGCCACCGCGCATGCGCAGAATGACGCTATTTCAAATCCGCTAGTCCAGTCAGATGCCCCTTCACCTAAGCTTCACTTTGATACCTCACTCGACCCCACTGGACCAGTAGTAACTCCCCTAGCTCCCAACACGGCTATTTCCAAAACGTCTATGCGCATGCGCAGAATGACGCTAGTTCACATCCACTAGTCCAGTCAGATGCCCCTTCACCTAGGCTTCACTTTGATACCTCATACGACCCCATTGCACCATTATTGGCTTCGCTAGCTCCCAACACGGCTATTTCCATACCCTTGGGCCACCGCGCATGCGCAGAATGACGCTAAAATCCACTAGTCCAGTCAGATGCCCCTTCACCTAAACTTCACTTGGATACCTCATACGACCCCATTGCACCATTATTGGCTTCGCTAGCTCCCAACACGGCTATTTCATACCCTTGGGCCACCGCGCATGCGCAGAATGACGCTATTTCACTAGTCCAGTCAGATGCCCCTTCACCTAAGCTTCACTTTGATACCTCACTCGACCCCACTGGACCATTAGTAGCTTCCCTAGCTCCCAACACGGCTATTTCCATACCCTTGGGCCACCGCGCATGCGCAGAATGGTGACAACGCCCAAGCCGCTAGTCCAGTCAGATGCCCCTTCACCTAAGCTTCACTTTGATACCTCTCGATCCCAACCACTTCGCTAGCTCCCAACACGGCTATTTCCATACCCTTGGCCACCGCGCATGCGCAGAATGGTGACAACGCCCAAGCCGCTAGTCCAGTCAGATGCCCCTTCACCTAAGCTTCACTTTGATACCTCACTCGATCCCATTGCACCATTATTGGCTTCGCTAGCTCCCAACACGGCTATTTCCATAACCTTCGGCCACCGCGCATGCGCAGATTGGTGACAACGCCCAAGCCGCTAGTCCAGTCAGATGCCCCTTCACATAAGCTTCACTTTGATACCTCACTCGACCCCATTGGACCATTATTGGCTTCGCTAGCTCCAAAACGGCTATTTTCATACCCTTCGGCCACCGCGCATGCGCAGAATGACGCTAGTTCAACCCCACACCCAGCCCATTACATGCCCCCTCACCTTCACATTGATACCTCACTCGACCCCATTGGACCAGTAGTCACTCCCCTAGCTCCAACACGGCTATTTCCATATCCTTGGCCCACACGAGTTGTCAATGTGTGCAGAACGGTCGACGCCGTGCGTCCCCGCACCATCCTGGAGCCGCCATTTTCTTTGTTGTTTTCTTGCGGAGATACACGGGACAATAAACACTCGACCCGAGGGTGGTACAGATGCTAGACTGATCCTATTAACATGGTACAACACCTATAGATTATGTTTATTATTATTATATGGCTTAGAGGTTTTTTGAGAGTAATTTGTGTTTCTTTTCCAATTTTAAACGGCTGTCATTTTACAATAACTGTCAGCGCACATATAATTTTATTGCAAGTTGAACTCAGGCAATTCAGTGTATAGTATTTAAAAAAATTTAACAGTCTAACGCTAGACTATGCCGTTATTTTATTAATTTTTAGTGATTTTAAACCCATAAGGTTAGTGTACGGTAGTATGAAAAACCAGGTACATTGGAAATAAATTGATTTTCCTGACTAAAAATACGTGTAGACTATGGGTTACAGTCTTATAATAGTTCCCTGAAAATTGTAAAGGGTTTATCGAAAAATAATAGGAAATTTTTAATGCTTGGGCAATGGTAACACAGCACTATACAGTGGGTCAGCATATCTTGCACTGACTGACACCGGTGTGGGAGGTGGGTACAAGATGGCGGCATGTGGATGGCCGCCATTTTGTACCCACCTCCCAATCACTATACAGTGGGCCAGCATATCTTGCACTGACTGACACCGGTGTGGAAGATGGGTACAAGATGGCGGCATGTGGATGGCCGCCATTTTGTACCCACCTCCCACCCCATCCGACTAGACTATAAATAACGTGTATATTGACATTTATTCACCAATACAAATCATGAGTTCAAGAAGACGACCCCTGTTCACCCACCATCCGACTCGAGATCCGAGAAATGCTGCTGCTACAGAACAACACAGAGAGATGGTTAGCAATGAAGAAGATGGAGGATTGACGATAATCACAAGTTTTCAGAGGGTTATTGAAGACGAATCCACGTTAAGACACAGTACAGAAGAACTTGCGGAACAACTCCGGCGAGATGTAAAAGCAGAAGAGAATAGACGGATGCAAAGGCTAAGTGAACAACAGGACCAAGAAATAAACAGGATGGAAGCCATAGAAGAAGACGACAATGATATAATTGATGGGGAACAAGACGGCGAGCTTCCATGGTTAAATAGTAGACCTCCAACAACAACAACGATGACGTCGCCTGCCGAAACTCCCAGTATAACGACTTCGGCTGAAGACCGTGCATGGTTAAATAGACTTGCAACAACAACGTCGCCTGCCGAAACTCCCAGTATAACGGCTGCAGAAACACCACAACCATGCCGCCACGAAGCCGAGGTAACCCGCCTCAACGAACGGATTAACACCATACAGGAAGGCATGAATGGAATGGAGGCGGTGATTTCCAAACAGAACAAAGAACGACATATAGAAGAAAAAAAAACACGATGTAGTATCTGTACAGATGAGAGCTTGTACGCTGTATTACCGTGTGGACATCTGTGCCTTTGTAAAGATTGTTGGGTGACACTGTCGTGTGAAGGCGCCATGTGTCGCTGCGTTGACGCAGGGGAGGAGCATCTAAAAATAAAGTGCCCCATATGCAGGAAGCATGTGGGAGGGATAAAGAGAATATACCGCGCATAAGTGTCGTGTAACACTTTCAAAGGCCCTTTTCAGGGCCAACCCATCTTTCCGGAAGAGAAAACTTCTATCAAAAAAGCACAAAATTAACACCAACGCCCATCATGCTACTCCCCAAAGAAAAACATTTTTAAATTTTTTTTACCATTTTTTGAAATTATTGAAAAAAAGGGGGAAAAGGGGAGAGAGGTACAAGGGGGGGAGGGAGAGGGAAATGGAAGCCAAAAAAATTTTTTTTTTTAAATTTAATAAAAAAGGAAAAAAAGATTCATGGAGCCAAAAAAAATCTTTTTCATTTTCTATGTTTTTTTAACAATTAAAAATTGAAATGAAAAAAAGGGTGAAAAGGGGAAATTGGAAGGGGGGGAGGGTTTTGTTGTTTTTTTTTGAGGTAGTGGGTCGAGTGAGGTATCAAATTGAAGCTTACGTTGAATGCTTCACATTGATACCTCATTCGACCCCATTGGACCACTAGGGGCTCCCCTAACTCCAAAAAGGCTATTTTGAAGATCGATATCAACCTTCATTTTTTTATTTTTTATTTTTTTTTTATTTTTGGAGGTAGTGGGTCGAGTGAGGTATCAAATTGAAGCATTTCATGAATGCTTCACATTGATACCTCACTCGACCCCATTGGACCATTAGGGACTCCCCTAACTCCAAAAAGGCTATTTTGAAGATCGATATCGAACTTCATTTTTTTATTTTTTTATTTTTTTTTTATTTTGGAGGTAGTGGGTCGAGTGAGGTATCAAATTGAAGCATTTCATGAATGCTTCACATTGATACCTGACTCGACCCCATTGGACCACTAGGGGCTCCCCTAACTCCAAAAAGGCTATTTTGAAGGCCGATATCGACCTTCATTTTTTTATTTTTTATTTTTTTTTATTTTGGAGGTAGTGGGTCGAGTGAGGTATCAAATTGAAGCTTATGTGAAGGGGCATCTGATGGGCTGGGTGTGGGGTTGAACTATCGGCCTTCTGCGCATGCGCGGCGGCCGAAGGGTATGAAAATAGCCTTTTTGGAGCTAGGAGAGCCCCTAGTGGACCAATGGGGTCGAGTAAGGTATCAATGTGAAGCTTATGTGAAGGGGTATCTAATGGACTGGGTGTGGGGTTGACATATCGGCCTTGTGTGCAATTTAAAAAAAGAATGAACACTAACAAGCAATAGAATGAACACTAACCAGCATTTTTTTTAATTTTCTACTATTTTTATTAACACAGAATGAACGTATTCACAAGGGTATTGAATTTTAATACAATTATATCTGAGTATTGAATTTTTTAATACAATTAACAGTAAAAAAACTCTGAATTTTTAATACAATTATACGCTCTCCAGATCAATAAATGTGTATGGTAAATGTTTTTTCAACACTTGTTCTCAATAGTTCGTCAACAAGACTTGTTTGAATTCATCATCATCTTTCCGTCCTTGGTGCACATAGATGTACGTAATAATCTCTTCACGTGGAATTTTGGGAGGGCAGGCCGCTACCACTGCCAGGGCAATTTGCGCCTCGGTGACAGCCTGTAGTGCCTCAGTGATCAGTGCGTATGAGGGTACACTAGTGTTCTGTGGAATTTGAGGTCTGATCAGATCCAGGACTGTGTCGATGTACTTCTGATAAATATAGTGAGACACCTGGTAGGTCAGAGCTTGACGAATTGTACTGGCGAGACTCTGCAACTTCCGCCAGGCCGTTAATATTAAGGTGACACCCTGAGGACAAGCAACAAGCTCTTGCGTATCTAACCGCATTCGCCATTTTCGAATATGCACCAGGAGCTGGTCGTTGAAATAGGCACAACTCACAAAGATGTCCTCACCCACTTGAAATTTCGCTTCGTCATTCCCCTGGTCGCGAATAACCGCATCGATGGCGTAATCAAGGGTCTCCAGTTTTTGCCAGGTGTCTAAGTTCATGGCAATATGCTTACTGGGTCTGTCGTTAAAGCCCGCTGCATTAAAATACACTTCTTCGTCTTTCACACTGACAGTTAAATAGGGTGAGAGCTCCCAAATGTCTGTGTGAGCTGGCTGGTAAGCCTCTTGGATAAGGTTGTTGATCTCCTGGACAGACATAGGAAGTTGCACTTCTTCTTTCACAGTTAAACAGTCACATTGTTCAGCCTGGGGTACTACTGGCTCCTCAACCACTGACTCAGGTATTTCTAACGGTGTTAGTCGAGGGCGTTTGGGTCGTCCAGCACGTTTGGCAGGTGTAGTACTCTCTGGAGTAGTGTGCGTACGTTTGCTAGCTGTACGCTCTTCGGTGGTGGTATCCATCACTAAGATATCATCATCATCTTGTATAACGTCGTCGGCCTCAAGTACATCTGCTAGTTCGTCATTTCCCGTGATCTTCATCCCCGCCACCAAGACTAGAAATGCATAGGGACCACGGCGCAGTAAAGAGTCGATGAGAGCTCTGTTTTGTGCTGAAGTGGTTTTCTCCGCTATGATATCTTCGACATGCTCTTTCATGAGTATGTGTTCCTGCATAAGGAAATCACATAGTTCAGGCACATGCTGTATTTCATCAATGAGGCGAACACGGTACTTTCGAAACTTCGCTTGCTGGGCTGCCTCCATGACTATGGGCTCAGGCTGATGAGTAACTGCTACGGTGTAAAAGTCTGGTGAATTTGCACTCGTAAAAGTGAAAAAAGTAAAAGGTTCTTCCACAGCTGATACAAGTAGGCAAGCAGACTGGATGACTGACTAGAGGTGAAGCAAGCAGGCAGGCAGGAAGGCAGGCAGGCAGGGAGGCAGGTCAGGTCAGGTAAGTCACAGTGCTACGCAAAAGTAGTGCAATGAATACACCCTACCCTTAAAAATTGACTCCTTTTATACGAACCACAATGGTGGTGGGAGGTGGGTACAAGATGGCGGCCTGTGTGGATGTGTGGTGGGAGGTGGGTACAAGATGGCGGCTACCCACCTCCCACCACCCTAAAAACCAGGCCGCCATGTTGTACCCACCTCCCACCACACATACATGACAGGCCGAGGTGGTGGGAGGTGGGTACAAAATGGTGGATACCCACCTCCCACCACCCTAAAAACCAGGCCGCCATGTTGTACCCACCTCCCACCACACATCCACACAGGCCGCCATTTTGTACCCACCTCCCACCACACAAGAGAATTATTCAGAACAACATTACATGTGGTGGGAGGTGGGTACAAAATGGTGGATACCTACCTCCCACCACCCTAAAAACCAGACCGCCATGTTGTACCCACCTCCCACCACATGTAATGTTGTTCTGAATAATTCTCTTGTGTGGTGGGAGGTGGGTACAACATGGCGGCAGAGGTGGTATCCACCATTTTGTACCCACCTCCCACCACATGTAATGTTGTTCTGAATAATTCTCTTGTGTGGTGGGAGGTGGGTACAACGATGGCCGGTACCCACCTCCCACCATGTTGTTGGTGACGTGAGGTATCCTTTGTGATTTGACATCCTAACCCACCACACGTCATCTGGCTCAGAGGGTGCAAGGCAAGGTACCCACCTCCCACCACACCAGGTCGCAACGATCTCCCCACCAACTATACCTTCTTGTATCGCATGCGCACATCCACACTTATGACGTCAATACAAGTTCTGCGCATGCGCAGTGAGGCGCTATTTACTTGAAAGACGCTTTGTATACTACTCACATGATTGAGCGTGATTGATTTATGATACATCTGGCTATGCTGCCAAAATGGAAGCGTGGGTGGATGGACGTTCACAAATGTGCTGAAAAGAAGACAGAGATTCGAAAACAATGTTTTATGTACATATTAGTAAATTTATGAAATGGAATATATGATAAACACACAAATTGAACATCAGAGATTGTTGCAGAGACTGAGTACAACTTCTTCGATGATCGTTTAAGTTCACTGAAAGTGAGGACATGCGACAACTAGCGGAAATTGATCATTCCGCAATCTATGCAAATTATCTATGTGTCAAATTATAACAGGTTGGGGAAAATACCTTGATCAAAGTATTATACCTTTATCAGGGTATTATACCTTGATCGAGGTATAGGCCATTACCTCGATCAACTTCAGTTTTTGTATATTCATGGAAAATGTGGACAATCACATCCACACATACCCTGGACTGCATGGATCTTTCAACAACATCTATGGCTTCATTATTCCATGATTTTCACTGCAACTTATTGCTTCATTTTATGCGACTAATATCACTCAGTTATGACGCTTGTTTGAGGGGGCATACAAACTATTTACATGGTCAGTGTGGGGAATTCTTATCGGTCGAGCCGTCAAAACAAACATCATAACAATTTTATTATGCCGAAGAGCCTGTGTTTAAGCCGAAAAACGCGACTACAACAACGATTAAATGCGGTTTGTTTTCGTAAGACAACTTCAACTGATTCACATTTCCTGACCTAATACGAAAGAGTCGCGCATGCCCACAACGTCTTTGGGTTGAAAGCAAACGCTGAGGCGCAACGTCACAAAGCCATTGATACGACGTAGATCTTCGTTTTGTGACGGCTTTGTGACATTGCATTGAAGGACAGGCTACGTCAATTCCACCTTCCACTATGGTAACGTTAACACGCGATTGTTCGTATTAGGTGTGTGGCTGCCCTAATACGAACAATTTATGTGATGGCAATTGACCAATCGGCTATCAAACAAGCTACGCTGAGGCGTAATAATCATTCAAATTAGCCACTCTTATATTTCAAAAATGAAACATGGCTTCAAATGACATATTCGGTGAAATTTATTATGTAAATGAAAATGGCATATGAAGGCAAACATCCATCTCAGAGTCTGAGTCATATCCAAGTTGCATGAATGAAGATGCACTGACTGATGAATAAATTAAATTAAATTGTCTGATGCAATGCACAATCTCCTAGCATTCGCACACATGGCAGAGTCATAATACCCAGAGCAGAGGTATGTTTTTTATGTGCACATGCTAGCAGTTTAGACTATGTGTCTGTCAGTTAAACTTGATTTATTAACTAGGCATTGCCTCTCAGATCCTGCAATTTGCGCATGACCTTGACATGGAAGTATGCCACCACATGCTATTTTCATTTACAGAATAAATATCACCGAATATGTCATTTGAAGCCATGTTTCATTTTTGAAATATTGAAGTGGCTAATTTAAATGATTAATCGCATAAAACGAAGCAATACGTTGCCGTGAAAATCATGGAACAATGAAGCCATAGATGCTGTTGAAAGATTCATACAGTCTGGCGAATGTGTGGATGTCCACATTTTCCACATATATATAAAAACTGAAGTTGACATAGCCCTATACGCCTATTAATCGATCGAGGTTTTATACCCCAATCAAGGTATAATACCTCGATCGAGGTATTTTCCCCAACCTGTATAAGCTCCAACGAGCTATTTAAGCTACATGTACAAGTACAGAAGATTAACCGGTTCCGTAAACGAAATCAGTCTTCAACTGTTGGGCTCGACAGCAAGCGTGACCGAGTTATCTATTCGGTATGAAAATATGCGGCATTAACCCCTTTATTGCAGAGCATAAACAATTTCCACAAAAGGTTATTGAATATGATCGTCCAAGTACCGTTGTTGCTGCACCCAATTTGTCCAGTTGCGATAACGACTTCCGGTTTCGGAAACAGCGCCCTCTATGAGGCCAAGTCTATTTTATTATCTGTTTAACCAACCGATCTACTTTGAAAGTACTAAATAAAACTAAACATTCTATTTGAGAAGTGATTGTGATTTGTTCAGCCAATTATACAATGTCAGATATGCGACATCTTACGGTAGCAGAAATTATGCTCTTCACTATGGACATCATTGGCCTGAAATCCATTCTCAATGCAGATATACTCTTCCTATCGGCTAGGCCATTCAAAATATGCGTTTGCATTGGTATAATGTACCTCCTTGTTTTATACCGAACTTGTGATATTCAATATATTTTGTATTATGTTATAAATGTTACTGGTACAAACCATGAAAAATGCCATTCATGATTGTATTTCGAGGGCCTGAATATCTGTAGTGATTGTAATAAAAGCACTTCAACTTGATAAATATTGTGTTTTCCCATTGATTTCACATTATTCACTGCTATTCCCTCTTTCAGATATCCGATTTGTCGGGCTACACCCCCCCCCCCCTCCTCCCATTAAAACAGCTAGCCAATTAGGCTGAAGAAAATATACCTTGTAAGGGCCATTCCAAAATTACATAACGCGTTTTTACATTTTAGCATCAAAGAAGATAACGCCATATGAACGGGTTACCTAATTTTAGAATGGTCAACTACATTGCATGTAAAAAGCAATACCTTCTTAATTTCCTTAAGTTGACGACGCAAACACATTTGTCGATGAGAGTGATATTTAATAGGCCTACCCAGACAAACACATTGGACTGATGTGTATTCCTCGTAATCCTTCATGTTTTGAAGATGCACCAAAATTGACTTCAGAATGATACGAAAGGTTTAAAAACAAATACTGGTACTTTGTACAATTATCTCCCTAGTTTAATCTGTGGTGTGTCTCCCCCCCCCCCCCCCCCCCGCTTTACTCACTAATATATTATTCAATGCGCCGGCCAGGGAGAACCAGTGGGGTGAGAGACATGGGGTGTTCACTACATGAGATCCCTTGGGCCAGACTTGCACCCTACAGTAGAACAGGTCGACTGCGCATGCGCGATGAGTAGTATAGAAAAGGCACAACTGGTCGCATAGGTGTGGCGCTATCTACTACAACGCTATATTGTGTTACTAAAACATTGATGACATTGTCATATCAACGCTTTAGTGTGTTAAATTACTGGCATGCATTCCTTCTCAGGCATCTTATCCAGGGCCTCTAATATCATATTCTTGATATCCTGATCCTCGTCATCCTTTTCTTTGTTACATATTATAACGTAATTGCATGGAATGACTGCACCACCCTCTTTCTCATGCACTGGAGGCAAAGGTGGAAAACTTTGTCGCGGCTCGCCTGTGGCTTCCGCAAAGACTGAATAACCAGAACAATTCAGTTTTCTGAAGACTGAACTAAGACCCCAGGGGGCATGGCCGATTGGAAGTCCTGCAACATCTGCGAGTTTGAGAAACCTCTTCGCATCAGTTTCCATTTGATGCTGATTTGATGCTGATGCTGATGCTGATCATGAATTCCACGAAATCTATAACCAAAATGTAATTCCGTCACATAATTCAAAATCCCGCTTGTGTCATAATTTCCTGGACAATTTTGCCCATATTGTTGACCAGTCATTATCGCTCCTTCACATTCAATCTAATATACGTGCATTGCCGGGTACATGACAACAGAATTCATGTGTTTGAGTCCGCCCTCAGAATTTTTTAGACCGGATAAAATCGAAACTTGTAAAATAGGAAAAATCGCAACTCCTTAAAACATGGACCAAAATGTAATTCCGTTACACAGATTTGCTTAACCACATTTATCAATTTGAAACTTTACTTGGCGGAAATCAGATGTAATGTAGTCCAGGCGCTCAGGATTCGAATAAAACATCGCCTGAAATGCGAAACATTCGAGTTTTGATGGAATATACATGTAACAGACACGTCTTCATAAGGAGGTTACTTCACTGTAATTCCGTCACGCGGTATTCGAATGTCACGTGACCAGGTAGAAAACAATTGTATTTCCCTTTTTTTCTCACATCCTACAGTTCTTAATATTAGGGTTAGGAAAATGATATTCCAAAACAAATGTTACCATGGACGAATAATAGCAGGGGTTCAGAAGAACTGAAAACATGGGTACCGGTACCTTGTAATTCCGTCACGCTGGAATTCATGTGATCCCCTCCCCCCCCCCCCTTCGTTTTGGGAGAGTTTTATTGCGATTATCTTGAAATTATTCACCGACTTCTAGTGAAAATATACATTTTTCCTGGCAAACAATTAGTTTTCATCTATTTTTTTAACGGCCGGTTGTCTAGGTCGACTATACGCATGGAAGTGGCATAAAAGATGAATGTGACGGGACTCAGTTTCGTGTTTTCGGAACCGGCTAAACGACAAGCAGTTGAAAAAATGTTATAAATAAAAAATCGAAAATGGTATGAACCTACTTTTTCTACGATGGATTACTGGGTTGTTGCCGGTAATTTCCAGTAGACTGCGATTTAATATTTACGTGTGACACGCGAAGCCCAGAGCGCCAAACTTGAAATTACACATTGCGAAGCACGTGTTTTTTGCCCTCAGCTAACGGTAGGTGAAAGTTACTGCGGATTACAAGATATACGAAACCCGCTATGCCGGGACTGTGACCGCTTTTCAAAAGAGGAATACATTAACTTTTAATCGCCATGCATCGATCGATCTGAAGCAGCGTCTTTCTCTCCGAAAACGAAGTCGGTTGTTACGGATTTCTGGAACCGGACAATTTACGGAACCGGATAATCGTCTGTAGAAGGAACTAATTTAGCTCGATTTGCAATAATCCCCAACCTTTAAATACCATACGAATGTGGCAGGGTAGCCCTTGGGACCTGCTAGTGAAAATTCATCAGCATATCGTCATTCATTAATCGGGTAATAAATGGCTAATATCAAACGAGCGAAAAATCACTCTCTAAGAAAAAAAGTTGTAAACTGAAACTTGGGAACTTTCAACTTACAGTTACAAATTACAGCTGAACTGTCAAAGATGAATCCACACGCAGAAAGGTGCTTCTGATTAATCACATCGTTTCAGGAGGACAGCTGATAACAGTTTGCTCTAATTTATAATAATCATCAAACATGATTGTGGCAATCTCCAAAATTTACACAGCAAACGTGAAAATCCAGCCTTCATCAACCTGCTGCATCAATGTTGATCGCGCCCCTGGTAATAAATTGTAGGTTGACAAAAGATCTCTAATCCAGGGGAGCTAATCTTTCTCGACCTCTGTGGAGAATAAAATAATATTACGTGTAATACATATGCAGGCCTGGGCCAACGGGATCAGGCACCAAAAACAATAGAAAACTAAATAAGCTCTTAAAAATGTATTTCTCTATTTCAGTGCCAGATTCTATCATACTTTATGATGACAGATGGTTCGTACTCTCTCTGATATTGTCAGATCACCATCGGCCATTAATTCGAAATAGTACGCCGGCCATTTTCATCGAGTGGGAAATTTCCGAAAATTCAACAGCAAAGAATCAATGGAAGTAAAATCTGAGTTTCCTGTGTTATTCAGCTGACCTTGACTTACCTTGACTTATTCTAAGTAGTAAACTGAGGTGGCTTTGTTCCAGTCATCGTTCCACGATCCCGCCCCTTGTTTCACCAACAAATGCAGAAGCAGACGCTCACAAAAAAAACACGTGAACTTATTAGCCAATCAGAATATCGATATACAGAGGGCGCTGTAAATTTGTCCGCGAATATAACTGACAATTTTGACATGTTTAGCTGAAACATGTATTCATCATCCGCTTGTCAGCATTAGTCGGGTTTAACAGCTCCACGTCAGAGGTTTATTCAACACGTTTAAAAGCTAAACCGGTCTCAAAATCACATCCACTGGCGTTTAACTTGTTGAAAATTGTGCACTGTAGGTCTTCAAACGGGACTGAAACACTTAGTAATCTAAACCTGTTTAGCTATTTAGACGGATATAGCTCCATGTGTTTAGCCATGAAACACAATGAAGCTAAATACGTTTAGCGAAATGACACTTTATAAAACACGTTGATGTGTGAAACGTGTTTAACATATGTTTAAAAGCTCCACGCCGACTTTACAGTGTAATATTGAAGGAGTGCCAATAAGTAAAGACTGTTTGTGTATTTTAGGTGTGTACTTGGGCACTAACAAAAGATTTTGTATAGAGAAAAACTGGAAAGAAAAGATTAAAAAAATACGGAATACTTTGAATATGTGGAAACAAAGGAACCTGAGCCTAAAAGGTAGAGTGGTTATTTTAACTAGTGCTATTTTATCCCGCATGTGGTATGTTTTGTCTGTTCAATCTGTACCAGAGATACTGATAAAGGAGCTCAAAGATGTCTGTCTTAATTTTGTTTGGGACAATAAATCCCATTTGGTTGCTTATGGTGCAATTGTTCAGCGAGAACGTTATGGGGGACTTAATCTGCCTGATATATCATGTAAGATGAAGGCGTTTCGCTTGAAGTTTCTGTCACGGTTTTTTAATGATTCTCACAAGGCAGTTTGGAAACATTGTTTTAAGTACTTTTTGTCGAGATGGAATGACCTCGGTCTTTCATATGAATTGTTTCTTGTTAGTCATAAGAATTTTATGTTCACATGCTTGCCAAGCTATTATCAGGAATTAATGTTAGCATGGAGAGATGTTCAGAAGAATGTACTGAAAGTTGAAGAGAACATTGTTGACATTCTGAGTCAACCTATGTTTTACAATCACAATATCGTAGCCTCTGGCAAAACTTTGTATTCCGAGTTATTTGTACGTGCCAAAATGTTCTGTATAAGAGATTTTGTTTACGAAGTCGTTCCTGGATTTCTGCCAGTTTTGGCTGTGCAAGAACTTGTTCTGTCGGTGTGTCCTGAAGCTGATCCACTCAGGGTTCGAATGTTGTACGAATTTTTCTTGACTGCTATTCCTGATAACTGGAAGTGTGTTATAAATAAGGTTGCTTCAGATGGTAGCTGTAGATCTGCAAGAGAACCTTTTTTGTTCTGTAACGCTAAAAGAAAGTCATTATGCCTTCTTGCTGTCAGAGATTTCTATGATATGCTCATTTTTAATATTTTGAAAAACCCGGCTTCCCTGGCGATTTGGGCTGCCATATATCCAGACGTCGATCTGCTTAAGTGTTGGGCTCGTAATAACATTATGGGTAAAAACCCGGATTGTGTAGAGCTGGATTATAAAATTTTGCACAATGTTGTTTTTACGCGTGAGAAACTATGTAAAATTGGTCTTGCTGATTCAGATCTCTGTGTGATATGTTTGTCGCACAAAGAAGATACAAGGCATATATTTTTTTCTTGTCCGGAGGTGCAATATTTTTTACAGTATTTAGGTTCATTTGTAGAGGACCTGTTCAGGTTTGCTCACGTCAGTGTCTTGAATAACGTTTCCTTTGAAATACTTGTATTATTCGGTTATTCTGTACAAATTCGGAATGTAAACTGTTATTTCCTCAATATTGTATGTAGCCTGGCTCGTCTGGTAATTTTCAAGCGCAGAAATATGAAAATGTATCATGACAAACTCATTTCTCCAACATTTATGTTTAAAAAGTTACTGGAACAACATGTAAAGTCGGCGTTCACATACTTGCAGCGTAATTTGCCTGTTTTTAACAAGAGATATCTCTTTTGTAATCCGTTTGTTAAGCACGACAACTGTTTAAAAGTTAATTTTCCATAGTAGCTAATCCCATGCTTTGTGTGCAATGAATATCACATTGTTGTATCCTTGATCAGTCAGGCCTCGATGTATTTGTGTAATCAAAAAGTGTGTATTAAGATAACTTGCGCAGGTCTTGAGTTTCTGTGATCGTCCTGTTTTTATCCTTCTTGACACTGCTAAATACGTTGTACATATGATATATTTGTTGAATAAATATTATTCAAAAGACCAAAAAAAAGCGCGTTCTGCTCTTAACCGAAAGGTTGGTGGTTCAAGCCCACCCGGGGACGATTGATTAATTTTTCTGGGTTTTTTTTCATTTTCAGATTTGATGAATCGGCCATATATTCATGATTGCTTTAGGGCAACCGAGTTCTTAAAACCAATTTTCTTTATCACATTACTCAATATCTCTTGGTGATGGTAAGTGGCCCGCATATTGTGCGATCAGTGCACCAGTTCACTGGATCAGAGGGATAAATGTCACCTTTTTATAAGTTTGTTATATCTACATGGAAGGAATATATTGTTTTGTTGCAATCTGGCCATATGTTTCGTTCCAGCAAATCTGTATATCGTTTGTTTTTGCAATCAATTTACCTCGAATAGTTAATAGGTTACCTCAGTTGTCCTGGAAATCTATTTGGGGAAATGTTTTTCTTACTTTTGTAGACCACAATTTGGTTAACTTTTCTTTTAAACTTGTTCATGACATTCTTCCCGTTAGGGAAACACTTTATAACAGGAATATTATTAACACTACTGTGTGCGTGTTTTGCAACGTGACAGAAACTCGCGAGCACCTGTTTGTCAATTGTCGTATGACACAGAGTGTTCTTACAATGTTTAAATCAACCCTTCAGTCATACTGTAACTTTTTTTCTGATTTTCCTGACCATCATCTGTTGTACAAACTTTTCAAGGTCAATTTACCAAAAGAACAGCATGACGTTCTTATTTATGTTATTAACTTAATTCTGTTTTATGTTAGGTGTTCTCGGAATGAGAACATTTTCAATAACAGGCCTGTATCTAAGTCTAGTATTGTACAAAGTATTAATGCCAGGTTACGCAAAGAATTTATGTAGATCACTTTCGGATTGGTGAGCGTAGCTTTAAGAATGTTGGTGCGTGAATAATGTCTTTGCTAACATTTCAAATACTAAATTGCATTACCTCTTGTGAATAATAGACAGTCAAATCAATATCTGTGATACTTCTTTTAACCCGGATTGTGACTGATTGTATTGTATATATCTATTTGTGAATAAATTATTTTCATTTCAAGAGAAAAAAATATTCATGATTGCTTTAGGGCAACCGAGTTCTTAAAACCAATTTTCTTTAACACATTACTCAATATCTCTTGGTGATGGTAAGTGGCCGGCATATTGTGCGATCAGGGCACCAGATCACTGGATCAGAGGGATAAATTATTATGCTCAAAACAGGCTTTTTGCGGTAATTTGATAAAAGTTATATACGATGTTGTAAAATAGACAAGCTCAGCTTAGTCTCCGTGGCGCAATCGGTTAGCGCGTTCGGCTGGAAAGGTGTAGCCATTATAGTGGCTAATCATTTATATGATTCTATACTATCTGTAAAAAAAGATAATGTTGGCCGTGTTCTGAGAATTTCTTTCTCCTTTAATAATGTAGAGTTAGATGTGTGTAATCTATACGCTCCGAATAGCGTTACTGAAAGTGTGGTATATTTCGAGAAGGTCCATGATTATATTAGAGATGTAAAGACGATATTGGTTGGAGATCTAAATACAGTCTTTTCTGCTATTGACAGATCAACGAACATTTTAGAATATGACCGGTCCAGGAATATTCTTTTAGAGTGTATGGATACTCACAATCTGAGAGATATCTGGAGGTATGAAAACCCCGACAAGATTGCTTTCACATGGCGCAGAAAGATCAGTGGTGTTTTAAGGCAAAGCCGAATTGATCATGTGTTAATTTCAAGGGGTTTGACTTGTATGATGAAATCTATCTATTTCCGACACACGTCACTTAGTGATCACAGCGCAATGTTTTGTCGTCTAGAAATGAACACAATTGAAAGAGGACCTGGGATGTACGTTTTCAATAACTTATTACTGTCTGACGAATTGTTTTGTGAGAGGGTTTTAAATCTTCTGAATGATCAATTAAAGTGTCCGTTATATGTTACGGAAAAACTGATTTGGTGGGACAATACAAAATATAAAATTAAGCAATTGGCCCGCTATTATGGGGCTCGCAAAAAGAAAGAATCTGAGCAAGAACTATATCAGTTACAAAGGATTTTAGACAATGAATAGAGGCGAGCTGCTACTATTCCTGATTACAACAATAGTCTAATCACCGAGACAGAGGGTCGTTTAAAGGATCTCGAATGTTTGAAATGCCAAGGCGCTATTTTGAGGTCTAAGGCTAGGTGGATACACGAGAGTGACAAAAATACTAAGTATTTCTTAAATCTGGAGAAGTACAGACAAGAAAATAAATTAATATCAGAGTTATCTACTGTTGATGGTGATACTATTTATGATACTGAATCTATATTAAATGAGATCTCTAGATTTTATAAGGATTTGTTCAAAAGAGAGGACATTGATGCTGAAGCACAGACATCCGTTCTGTCATCAATTGAAACATCCCTTTCTGAAACTGATAAGGAATTATGTGATGGGGAATTATCCCTTGAGGAACTGAAGTATGCGTTAGATGGCATGGCGCGGAATAAATCGCCGGGAGGCGATTCGCTTACTGTGGAATTTTTTTCTCATTTTTGGAACACTGTGGGTCCCATTTTACTTGATGTATATAATCATGCTTTTAACGCTAGAGAACTGTCCCGATCAATGAAAAGTGGGATTATTACCCTAGTGTATAAGAAGAAGGGGCTTAACACTTTGTTAAAAAATTGGAGGCCAATCAACCTTCTTAATGTTGATTATAAGATTGTATCGAGGTGTATGGCCAACAGATTAAAACAGGTTGTTGGTAGTATTATTGATCTCTGTCAGACTTGCTGTATACCTGGCAGGGATATATCAGATACTATTTGTAGTCTGAGAGATGTATTACAGTATGTTGAAGATGATAATATGGAAGCATATTTTGTAAAACTAGACCAGGAGAAAGCCTTTGATAGAGTGGCACATGAATATTTATTTAATGTACTGAGTAAATTTGGATTTGGTGACAATTTCATCCGGTGGATGAAGATTTTTTATACTGATGCCCGCAGTACAGTTAAATGCAATGGATTCCTTACGGATTATTTTAAAGTTGGAAAGTCTATCCGACAAGGATGTCCAATATCAGCACTGTTGTATGTGTTAAGTGTTGAGCCTCTAGGTGCTCTTATACGATCATCGGAAGATATACATGGAATAAGTATACCAGGGTCTTCAACCATTTCCCTAATTTTTGAACATGCGGATGATGCTACAATTACAGTTGGAGATAAGAAATCAGTTGGAAAGTGTATTGAGTGTGTGGATTTGTATGGTGCAGCATCTAATGCTAGACTAAATGTGGATAAGTCCGCGGTTATGCCTGTTAATGGTGACTTTGTCAGTGACCGCATAGAGGGACTTCCAATTAGTATTGACTGGTTGTGTATTTTAGGCGTATACATTGGAATTAACAAAACTTTGTGTGCACAGAGAAACTGGAAAGACAAAATTCATAAAACTGAAATACTTTTAAGTTTTTGGAAACAAAGGAAACTGACATTAAAAGGCAGGGCTGTTGTTATATCTACTTTGTTATTATCTCGGTTTTGGTATGTCACAACAGTTCTGTCTTTACCAGATATCTACCTGAAGCAACTAAAGAATATGTGCCTTACCTTTTTGTTGAACGGTGGGGCGCACCTAGTTAGTTATGGTTCTGTAATAGATGATACGTGTAAAGGAGGCTTAAACATTCCGGATATTTTATGTAAATTAAAGGCTTTTCGGTTGAAGTTTTTGGCACGATTTTTTAATGCGTCCCATCGTGCTATCTGGAAAGATTGTTTTAAATATTTTTTGAACAGATGGATGGACTTGGGTCTCTCGTCTGAATTATTTTTTATGACCATTCACAAGCCACTTGTAAATAGCCTTCCTGATTTTTATAAGGTCATGTTTATGGCATGGGTTGATATACAGCATTGTGCATCTATTGATATTTCTAATCGGGAATCTGTTCTATGTCAACCACTTTTTATCAATCCAAGAATCACCGTTAATGGAAAAACATTGTGTTCGGAGCTGTTCATCAGATCGAAACTGTTTCTCTTGAAGGATATTTTGTATGAAGTGATCCTTGGGTTTTTACCCCTGGCTGCGGTACAGGAGTTTGTTTTGGATGCTTGTCCTGAGACATCACCGAAGCGTGTTGAATTGTTGTATAGTTTGATTAAATCGGCAATTCCTGAAGAGTGGATGTATGCTATACATGAGCCAGCAGCAACTGCGTGTACAGTTAAAGAAATGGCTATTATACATAACGGAGTTAAGAAACCTATGTGTCAATTAAATACTCCATTTTTTTTACAAATTGCTCAGAAATAAAATTTCTAAGGAACCAATATCTGTACACTATTGGGAGTTCTTATACCCAACTATTGAAATTAAGAAATTTTGGCCGTTGGTTAATCTTCCAGGGAAGAGTCGAGACTGTGTAGACACAGACTATAAGGTGTTGCACAATATTCTTTTTACACAAAAGAAATTGTTCAAAGTTGGTTTGTCTGACACAAACATATGTAAGCTGTGTAACTTACATGTCGAGGACACTGAACATATGCTGGTTTTTTGTCCGTCAGTACAAGATTTTCTTCAGTATATTGGTCGCATTGTTGAGAATTTGTTTCAATTTGCTAATGTGCAAGTTCTAAATAGAGTTTCTTTTGATACACTTCTTTTGTTTGGATATTGTACACAAGTGTAAATACGTATTTTGTAAATATTCTCTTGTCATTGGCCAGATTGGCTATTCTACGAAGGAGAAACATGTTCGTCGTCACCGAGAAATTTTTACCTGTAAAATATTTGTTCAAAGAACATGTCAGCTTCACCTGGGAAAAAACCCTCTTGGCAGCTTTCCTAGATTTGTGCTATGCGAATGACGTATTCAAGCAATAAAGGCCGGTCTTCCCCAGTTCTATTATTATACAGAGTTGAGTGTGCCATGCGCTTGTCAGGAACAGGTCCTCCATGTAAGGCTGAGTTAGTTATAAAATGAAAGTGATGCAGGTAAGACAATAGCATGTAGAGCACTCACAAGACAACACTTTATATGGTCTTTTTACTTCTTGGGGCAACCCAAACCACATTATTTGGTTCATTACAGCACGAATATCTTCAATAAATAATTACATGAATGAGAAGCAAATATTGCGAAACAGTAAGTGAACAAAAGATTTCATGTATATTCAGCACCATGTCTGTATTTTTTACAACATTAAACAAACAGTAATCTGTATTCCTGGTTTGGCCTAACCGGAAGTTTTTGCCACAACATTCACACTTCAAATTATTGAATGGCACACTTCTGTTCATATTTGCCATTGCTATGTTACTTTACTACTATATACGCACATCCATGAATTAAATATCGTACGCATTGATGACAAAAATATTTAGGCCTGTCTGTTTCGGGTGATACGTTGTACTGCAAGTGGAAGTACAAGTGGTGAAGGAAACAGAACAGCTTTGGGGATTTTCTACTTACAAAATATTAATTGTAAAAAAAAAAAAAAAAAAATTTTACTCCAGAAATATTTCTTCAGGAGTCATTCTCAGGAGCTATGGATAAAAAAAAAACACAAAAAAAATAAATTGACAAAATTGGGATTCGAATTCAAAATTGACAGCACTGTTGATTCACAACCAAACGCTTTTTTTTTTTTTTTTTTCTTTTGAATAGAATGTTTATTCATATATAGAAACATATACACCAAACGCTTTAACCACACGGCCAAGAAGCTATGCAACACCAAACACTCTTACAATGCCAATATAACGCCGTCTTCCAAGTGAACAGAGAAAACAAAACTTATTTTAAATTTCATGAAAATATGACACCTTCAACCAAAATGATATTTCAATATATGTTTGTGGTATATTTGATAAAATTGAGAGCATGGAATTAGATTTTGGTTGGAGGTGTCATATTTTGAATATAAAGGGAATTCCCTGTGAAAATTTATCAAGAAAATATAAAAACGACCAAGCGCCCATTTTCCAACGTTCATCGACGCCGTTTTAAGTCACCATTGGCTGTGAGAGTTTTCAGTGTAAAATTTCAGTATTTTATATGTATGAAACACAACTTTCCATGCTGATATGGAGAAATAATTTTTTCGCTTTACAAACGTGACAGCAAGAGGGTTTTTTCCCGGGTAGAGCTGACACGTTCTTTATACTGACACAAAGTATTAAAGCAGCTTTTGTATATTTAAAAGGGAACAGGCAGTTATTCGAGAAACGTTTTGTCAAACATAATCCGTTTGAAAATGTTGACAACGAAGATAAGTTGAAAACTAAGTTTCCGTAATTATGTTTAGCACATTCTGCATCTTTATCATCAAGTTACTTTATAGTTTACCATAACAAGAATGTAAAAGTATTTCTATTGCATAACTTTACATGAAGCAAATTACGGAGTAAAAATGAACTTGTGTTGGGCGATCGGGAATTCCCTAATCTGTGATATATATCTTTTAATTCACCTGATTCGCCGAATTGTATGCCTTGTAAATGTTCTGAAAGTTTTGTGTATATGTTCCTATATTTGAATAAACATTCTATTCAAATGAAAAAAAAAAAAAAAAAGCGCGTTCGGCTGTTAACCGAAAGGTTGGTGGTTCAAGCCCACCCGGGGACGATTGATTATTTTTTTCTTTTTTTTTTGTTTCAGTTTTGAAGAATCGGCCATATATTCATGATTGCTTTAGGGCAGCCGAGTTCTTAAAATCAATTTTCTTTAACATATTACTCAATATCTCTTGGTGGTGGTGAGTGGCCGGCATATTGTGCGATCAGAGGGATAAATTATTATGCTCAAAACAGGATTTTTGCAGTAATTGGATAAAACTTATATACGATGTTGTAAAATAGACAAGCTCAGCTTAGTCTCCGTGGCGCAATCGGTTAGCGCGTTCGGCTGTTAACCGAAAGGTCGCTGATGACGCCACTGTCATTGTCTCTGACAGTGAGTCGGTCAATCAAGTGGTTCGACTTGGTAATAGATTTGAAGAGGCGTCAGGGGCCAGACTCAATGTTGACAAAAAGTTCTGCGTTACCCTTAGGGAGATGGAAAATAGACCAATTGCCTATGGTTGGATTTAAAGTTGTAAATAATGTTAAAATATGTGGGGTTTTCTTCGGTGAAAACAGAGACGAATTGAACAGTGCTCATATCCTTAATAGGGTTAAAAGGAATGTCACTTGTTGGTCTGGTCGATATCTTACCTTGCGAGGTAAAGCTGTTTCAATAAATACGGTCGCTTTGGCTGTTCTTTGGTATACAGCACAATGTGCAATGTTATCTAAACAATGTATTATCCAGTGTATTCAGAGTGTTTTTAAATTTTTGTGGGACGGAAAGCCTGAGGGCTTAAAGCGTTCCGTGTTGTATAACAGTTATGACATGGGCGGTCTGAATATTCAAAATATCGATTGTAAGTTGAATACTTTTGCTGTAAAACATGTTTTGAAATTGATTTATGGCACAGATGCGGAGTGGAAACATTTTGCTATATATTGGATGGGTATTCCTCTCAGGAACGTATGTCTCGATTGGGCTAGGCCTAGTATTCCATATTCTTTGGAGCCGTCAGCTTTCTATCGTTTTGTACTGTCGGCTTGGAAGGATTTTTTATAACGGGCAGCAGTTGCCTACAAAAATGTATAGCAACAAATTCATTTACACTGCTTTCTTGAGTAAGATTGTTCCTTATTTGGCGCGCTGTATTTCATAACTTTATTGACAATAACCTGGTGAACTTTTCATATAAGCTTGTACATAATATTTTACCTGTGAAAGAACGTTTGTTAAGGAGGAATGTATGTTCCGATGATGTGTGTGTCTTTTGTACCAATTCTGAAACCAGAAACCATCTGTTTATAGAATGTGTGGTTGTGCAGCAAGTTTTTATGCATTTGAGACAGGTGTTTTTGTTGTATGGCAGTTTTCCCCTTCTTTTAATGAGGCACATTTGATACATAAATTATTTGATGTTCGATTGTCGAAACAAGAAACGGCTGTGTATTCGTTCTTGACAAGTGTGTGCCTCTTTTGTGTTTGGTGTGCCCGAAACGAGATAATTTTTCAAAACAAAAGGTGATCTGTGAATTCCATTAATCAGGAGGTTAAAGCATGTATTAAGTCAAGGGTTTGTGTGGATTTTGTGCGGTTAAGTACGGCCACTTTCAAGAATACCTGGTGTCGAAATAATGCCATTTGTGCATTGCAACATTCTAAGTTAGTATTATTATTGTAGTTTTTCATTACGAAATTGATTGTACAGTTGAATATTGAGATGTCAGAGCAGGAAGTCCTTATTTGTCTGTGATATATTGGCCCCTGACGCCTCTTCAAATCTATTGCCAAGTCTAACCACTTGATTGACCGACTCACTGTCAGAGACAATGACAGTGGCGTCATCAGCGACCTTTCGGTTAACAGCCGAACGCGCTAACCGATTGCGCCACGGAGACTAAGCTGAGCTTGTCTATTTTACAACATCGTATATAAGTTTTATCAAATTACTGCAAAACCCCTGTTTTGAGCATAATAATTTATCCCTCTGATCGCACAATATGCCGGCCATTTACCATCACCAAGAGATATTGAGTAATGTGTTAAAGAAAATTGGTTTTAAGAACTCGGTTGCCCTAATGCAATCATGAATATATGGCCGATTCTTCAAAACTGAAACAAACAAAAAACAACAAAAAATAATCAATCGTCCCCGGGTGGGCTTCAACCAGCAACCTTTCGGTTAACAGCCGAACGCGCTAACCGATTGCGCCACGGAGACTAAGCTGAGCTTGTCTATTTTACAACATCGTATATAACTTTTTATCAAATTACTGCAAAAAGCCTGTTTTGATGAGTATGAATATATGGCCGATTTTTTTTCTTTTGAAATGAAAAATAATTTATTCACAATATAGCCACATATTACATATCATTTTGTACATATATATATTTTACACACTGTCCATCGTTAAAAGCAGTAAATATCATGATGGACTATATTGCCTAGCATACAATAATACAAATAAAGTCTATGGTAGTAAGTAACTCAGCTTTGAATGCTGCAATATTATTTTTGCACCATGTCTTTTGGAACGTAGAAAGCCGTACAAAATCTACATGTACCCTGGTTTTTATCACGGCCTTAGCTGCCATAACTATACTTCTAGCAGTACAAGCTTGTCCCTGGAACACCATCCCGTTCCTACCACACCAAATAGTAAACAACAGAACATTAATCAGATAAGTATAAACCGCTTCCTCCTATGGCCGATTCATCAAAACTGAAACATGAAAAAAAATAATAATAATAATCAATCGTCACCGGGTGGGCTTGAACCACCAACCTTTCGGTTAACAGCCGAACGCGCTAACCGATTGCGCCACTGAGGCTAAGCTGAGCTTGTCTATTTTACAACGTCGTATATAACTTTTATCAAATTACTGCAAAATGCCTGTTTTGAGCATAATAATTTATCCCTCTGATCCAGTGAACTGGTGCCCTGCTCGCACAATATGTCGGCCACTTACCATCACCAAGAGATATTGAGTAATGTGTTAAAGAAAATTGGTTTAAAGAACTCGGTTGCCCTACAGCAATCATGAATATATTTTTTTTCTCTTGAAAAGTTAATAATTTATTCACTGAAATTGATCACAAATATAGAACCATCTTCATGATATACAGTTCGGTGTTAAAAGATAATTATCACAGAAATATGAACTCTACTAACAAAGTTACAAATTGGGATATCACATGTTAGTTATAGAACATTATTATAGGCGGCATAGCAATTTTCCATTTTGGACACAGATTAGATTACTTCTACACCATAATTTCATAAACATGGGAAGATCTAACCTAACAAAGTCAACATGCACTCTTAATTTGATCAAGCCTTTGGCCGCTAGTACTATACTATTCAAAGGTCTATTTTTCTTTTGGAAAATTATGTCATTTCTGGCACACCATATACTAAATAGCAAGACATTAATCAAATATATATACACATTCTCATCATGCCTATTTAAACGATCTCCAAACAACTTGTAAATCAAATGTTGCTCATCTAAGTTTGGGGAAAAGTTCCCATACAATAGAAATACATGTCCAAATTCCTGAAATACTTTATCTACAATATGACACTCGACAAAAAGGTGTTTCTGTGACTCCGAAGCAGAACAAAATACACATTTATCATCAGTGGCAACATTTCTTCTCAGTAACCGTTCTTTAACTGGTAGAATGTCATTCACCAATTTAAAGGAGAAATTGACAAGATTATGATCCAGAAAAGGGTGAAAAACTTTACTCCATATCCTCTTCCAATCTAAATGAGGAAATTTCTCAACAATCCTGGGCAATTCAGTAACTGTCCCAACAAAGTTACAATAAATGAATTTACTGCTAAATACATTAGGAGGTAAAGGCTGGCCGTTATAAAATTCACGCCATGCATCCAATACAAATCTGTAGAAGGGAGGAGCCCTTTCGGCATGAGGGATATTCGATCTGGCAAACTCTGGTGTGACAGATCTTAACGAAATTCCTATCCAATAAATCGCATAGTACTTCCAGTCAGCTTCAGTCCCATACACCAACTTTAACACATGCTTAACCGCGAACATTTTCAACTTACACATACTATTCTGAATACTCAACCCGCCCTGATCAAATTTATTGTACAAAACGTGAATCATGAATATATGGCCGATTCATCAAAACTGAAAATGGAAAAAAATATTAAAAAAATAATCAATCGTCCCCGGGTGGGCTTGAACCAATTTCGGTAACAGCCGAACGCGCTAACCGATTGCGCCACAGACTAACCTGAGCTTGTCTATTTCACAACATCGTATATAACTTTTATCAAATTACTGCAAAAAGGGAACATGTATAAAATGGCCGATTCATCAAAACTGAAACCAATAACCACCAACCTTTCGGTTAACAGCCGAACGCGCTAACCGATTGCGCCACTGAGGCTAAGCTGAGCTTGTCTATTTTACAACGTCGTATATAACTTTTATCAAATTACTGCAAAATGCCTGTTTTGAGCATAATAATTTATCCCTCTGATCCAGTGAACTGGTGCCCTGATCGCACAATATGTCGGCCACTTACCATCACCAAGAGATATTGAGTAATGTGTTAAAGAAAATTGGTTTAAAGAACTCGGTTGCCCTACAGCAATCATGAATATATTTTTTTTCTCTTGAAAAGTTAATAATTTATTCACTGAAATTGATCACAAATATAGAACCATCTTCATGATATACAGTTCGGTGTTAAAATATAATTATCACAGAAATATGAACTGTACTAACAAAGTTACAAATTGGGATATCACATGTTAGTTATAGAACATTATTATAGGCGGCATAGCAATTTTCCATTTTGGACACAGATTAGATTACTTCTACACCATAATTTCATAAACATGGGAAGATCTAACCTAACAAAGTCAACATGCACTCTTAATTTGATCAAGCCTTTGGCCGCTAGTACTATACTATTCAAAGGTCTAGCATTTCTGGCACACCATATACTAAATAGCAAGACATTAATCAAATATATATACACATTCTCATCATGCCTATTTAAACGATCTCCAAACAACTTGTAAATCAAATGTTGCTCATCTAAGTTTGGGAAAAAGTTCCCATACAATAGAAATACATGTCCAAATTCCTGAAATACTTTATCTACAATATGACACTCGACAAAAAGGTGTTTCTGTGACTCCGAAGCAGAACAAAATACACATTTATCATCAGTGGCAACATTTCTTCTCAGTAACCGTTCTTTAACTGGTAGAATGTCATTCACCAATTTAAAGGAGAAATTGACAAGATTATGATCCAGAAAAGGGTGAAAAACTTTACTCCATATCCTCTTCCAATCTAAATGAGGAAATTTCTCAACAATCCTGGGCAATTCAGTAACTGTCCCAACAAAGTTACAATAAATGAATTTACTGCTAAATACATTAGGAGGTAAAGGCTGGCCGTTATAAAATTCACGCCATGCATCCAATACAAATCTGTAGAAGGGAGGAGCCCTTTCGGCATGAGGGATATTCGATCTGGCAAACTCTGGTGTGACAGATCTTAACGAAATTCCTATCCAATAAATCGCATAGTACTTCCAGTCAGCTTCAGTCCCATACACCAACTTTAACACATGCTTAACCGCGAACATTTTCAACTTACACATACTATTCTGAATACTCAACCCGCCCTGATCAAATTTATTGTACAAAACGTGAATCATGAATATATGGCCGATTCATCAAAACTGAAAATGGAAAAAAATATTAAAAAAATAATCAATCGTCCCCGGGTGGGCTTGAACCACCAACCTTTCGCCTAACAGCCGAACGCGCTAACCGATTGCGCCACTGAGACTAACCTGAGCTTGTCTATTTCACAACATCGTATATAACTTTTATCAAATTACTGCAAAAAGTCTGTTTTGAGCATAATAATTTATCCCTCTGATCCAGTGATCTGGTGCCCTGATCGCACAATATGCCGGCCACTTACCATCACCAAGAGATATTGAGTAATGTGTTAAAGAAAATTGGTTTTAAGAACTCGGTTGCCCTAAAGCAATCATGAATATTTTTTTGCTCTTGAAATGAAAATAATATATTCACAAATAGATATATACAATACAATCAGTCACAATCCGGGTTAAAAGAAGTATCACAGATATGGATTTGACTGTCTATTATTCACAAGAGGTAATGCAATTTAATATTTGAAATGTTAGCAAAGACATTATTCACGCACCAACATTTCTTAAAGCTACGCTCACCAATCCGAAAGTGATCTACATAAATTCTTTGCCTAACCTGGCGTTAATACTTTGTACAATACTAGACTTAGATACAGGCCTGTTATTGAAAATGTTCTCATTCCGAGAACAACAAACATAAAACAGAATTAAGTTAATAACATAAATAAGAACGTCATGCTGTTCTTTTGGGAAATTGATCTTGAAAAGTTTGTACAACAGATGATGGTCAGATAAATCAGGAAAAAAGTTACAGTATGACTGAAGGGTTGATTTAAACATTGTAAGAACACTCTGTGTCTACGACAATTGACAAACAGGTGCTCGCGAGTTTCTGCCATGTTGCAAAACACGCACACACTAGTATTAAAAATATTCCTGTTATAAAGTGTTGCCCTAACGGGAAGAATGTCATGAACAAGTTTAAAAGAAAAGTTAACCAAATTGTGGTCTATAAAAGTAAGAAAAACATTTCCCCAAATAGTTTTCCAGGGCAACTGAGGTAACCTATTAACTATTCGAGGTTTAACAACAATTGATTGCAAAAACAAACGATATACAGATTTGCTGGAACGAAACATATGGCCAGATTGCAACACAACAATATATTCCTTCCATGCAGATATAACAAACTTATAAAAAGGTGACATTTATCCCTCTGATCCAGTGAACTGGTGCCCTGATCGCACAATATGCGGGCCACTTACCATCACCAAGAGATATTGAGTAATGTGTTAAAGAAAATTGGTTTTAAGAACTCGGTTGCCCTAAAGCAATCATGAATATATGGCCGATTCATCAAAACTGAAAATGAAAAAAAAACAAACAGAAAAATTAATCAATCGTCCCCGGGTGGGCTTGAACCAGCAACCTTTCGGTTAACAGCCGAACGCGCTAACCGATTGCGCCACGGAGACTAAGCTGAGCTTGTCTATTTTACAACATCGTATATAACTTTTATCAAATTACTGCAAAAAGCCTGTTTTGAGCATAATAATTTATCCCTCTGATCCAGTGATCTGGTGCCCTGATCGCACAATATGCCGGCCACTTACCATCACCAAGAGATATTGAGTAATGTGTTAAAGAAAATTGATTTTAAGAACTCGGCTGCCCTAAAGCAATCATGAATATATGGCCGATTCTTCCAAACTGAAACAAAGAAAAACAAAACAATTAATCAATCGTCCCCAGGTGGGCTTCAACCACCAACCTTTCGGTTAACAGCCGAACGCGCTAACCGATTGCGCCACAGAGACTAAGCTGAGCTTGTCTATATATAAATTTTATCAAATTACTGCAAAAAGCCTGTTTTGATGAATATGAATATATGGCCGATTCATCCAAACTGAAACATGAAAAAAACAAAAAAAAATAATCAATCGTCCCCGGGTGGGCTTGAACCACCAACCTTTCGGTTAACAGCCGAACGCGCTAACCGATTGCGCCACGGAGACTAAGCTGAGCTTGTCTATTTTACAACATCGTATATAACTATTATCAAATAACTGCAAAAAGCCTGTTTTGAGCATAATAATTTATTCCTCTGATCCAGTGATCTGGTGCCCTGATCGCACAATATGCCGGCCACTTACCATCACCAAGAGATATTGAGTAATGTGTTAAAGAAAATTGATTTTAAGAACTCGGCTGCCCAAAAGCAATCATGAATATATGGCCGATTCATCAAAACTGAAAATGAAAAAAAAAAACAGAAAAATTAATCAATCGTCAGTAGTAGGGTCTACGGATTTAAAGTCTCTTTTTGCCGGGGGAGGTAACTCTTGCATCCGCCAGGGGGCGCCACCAGCTCAAGGTTATGGATTGCATCAGCATTGGCTGGGTGCCAAGTTTTATAATTGGCTGGGGACACTGGTCAAGTGCACTATAGGTCCGGCAACCTTTGACCTTGTATTCTTCCGCGGTGATGCGGTCATGTCTGGCGGTGATGCGGTCACGGGAGAAAGCCTCCGCGGAGAAAAAGTAGTCCCCAGAATTCAAATACGCTGCATGGTCCGATTGGGTCGAGTGAGGTATCAATGTGAAGCATTCGTAAAGGGGCATCTGATGGGCTGGGTGTGGGGTTCAAATAACGTCATTCTGCGCGTGCGCGGTAGACCAAGGGTATGGAAATAGACGTTTTGGGGGTCTAGGGGAGCCACTAATGGTCCAATTGGGTCATATGAGGTATCAATGTGAAGCCTATGTGAGGGGGCATCTGACTGTACTAGTGGCTAGGGCGTTGTCATCATTCTGCGCATGCGCAGACAGGGAATTGTGGGAAAACGGTGTGAAAATAGACGTTTTGGGGTCGAGGGGAGCCCCTAGTGGTCCGATGGAGTTGTATGAGGTATCAATGTGAAGCCTATGTGAGGGGCATCCTCCTGGACTAGTGACTCGGCCGTTGTCAACATTCTGCGCATGCGCAGACAGGAAATTGTGGGAAAAGGGTATGGAAATAGACATTTTGCGATCGAGGTGGGCTCCAAATCGTTCGATGGGGTCGAGTGAGGTATCGTTGTAAAGGATACGTGAGGGGACATCCGCCTGGACTAGTATGACATGGAACTGACGTCATTCTGCGCATACGCAGTAGACAAAATGTATGGAATTAGACGTTTTGGGGTCTAGGTGGACCACTAATGGTCCATTGGAGTTGAGTGAGGTATCAATGTAAAGCTGTCATGAGGCAGCATCCGCCTGGACTAGTGTGTCGTCCGTGTTCGACATTCTGCGCATGCGCAGACAGGGAATTGTAGGAAAAGGGTATGGAATTTGACGTTTTGGGGTCGAGGTGAGCCCCTAGAGAACCGATGGAGTCTTATGAGGTATCGTTGTGAAGCATTCGTGAAGGAGCATCCGCCTGTACAAGTGTGTCGTTCGTGTTCAACAGTCTGCGCATGCGCAGACAGGGAATTGTGGGAAAAGTGCATTGGAAGAAACGTTTTGGGGTCTAAGTGGGCCACTAATGGTCTGATTGAGTCGAATGAGGTCTCAATGTGATGCATACGTGAGGGCGCATCCGCCTGGCTGGATGGGTATTAGGAATATCGTCATTCTGCGCATGCGCAGGCAGGCCGTGATATGGAAATAGACATTTTGAGGCCGATATGGACCACTATGGGTCCGAATGTGTCTAGGGAAGTGTTATTTTGTAGCTCTCAGGGCAATGTATTGGATTTATTCTCCCCGATACAATTGTGCGTGTTCTCACCTCGAAGTTTCTGCTGGTCTGCCTCGTTTCCGCGGGAGCCTGGCTTATATAGAGCTACCGCTCTTCTGCTGATAAAGGTAGAAACAGAACGTTCTCCTGCAGATAAAGGTAGAAATAAGTCGACGATGCCAGCGCCCGCTTTATTGTCAAATAATCACACTTCCCCGGATCAGTTTATCTGGACTTCGTTGGATAAATATGCCTATGGAGGAACAAACCATAATTCATAACGGACGTAACTGGTGAATCTCAGCTTCCAACTCTCTCTAGTTAATTCATACGACGACCGCAAAGTTCACTGTCCTTATCTGCATATTCTCAATGTTGACTTCCGGATTCCTGACTGACGTCATCTACACCGAAGCAAGTGAGCTCACCAGCGTTCCTTTTCCGTCCCGGCTGATCGTTTGAGATAACTTCACCGGGATTTCGAGGCATTGTCTGTCTCCCGGATTATTGTAGTTCGTCCTAGGAAAATTACAGCGTTGAATTCCATCAGGTAAGTGAACCGCACACATAAACACAATGTCACTTTCGATTTCACAGTAAACACGTGTCAAAACACCAGCTATGATTTATTAAAGGGGAACCCAAGGGGTCGTTTACATTCTGCAATTTCGTTACACTAGTTTGCAACCACGCGTTTACCATCATCGGCGCTGTTCATTCGCGCCTGTAGTTCGTGTTTACCGGTTTTCGCGCTATTCTTTTGCGTTTCCCGTCATTTGTGTCTCTAGTTCGTGTTTGCCGGGGTCCGCGTGGGCAGTTCGTGTTTGCGGTTGTAGTTCATTTTACTGGTGTGCACGGTAGTAGTTCGCTGTTGTTCTTCTTTACTGGCAATTCTTGCCTTTCAGTATTCACGTTGTTCGTGTGTGCCGGTGTTTGCGTTGGTAGTTCCCATTTTTCCCCGCTGTTTACGCTGTTTACATTTACCGCTGACTGTTTTGTTTACACTTTCGTTTTCTAAGTTACCGTATCCTGTGTAGCCGCTTTGGTAATCACCAGGTATTTTTTGTGGTTTAACTCGTGTTAGTTGCGCCACCTACACTACGTGTGGTCCTTGTCTTTCATATCTCCGGGTTTGAATAGCCAGATTCTGTTTCACCAGAAACATGGAACTCAGCCAGGAAGAATTGAAGAACATGCTAACGGTGTTTCAAAAAGATGGGGATGTCTCCAAAAGCCGATTCTGCAGGAGATTTTAAACAATGGCTCCAGGGAATGGCAGGACATGAGGGGCCATTGGTGCATTTAGTGAAGAATGAGGATAGCAACCCCGAGCAATCGACAGCCAGCAATACAAGTACGCCCACTTCATCCTCCACGACCACTTACCAGCACTTTCCTAAAGTTCCATGGTTTACTGGAGAGAGGGGTAAGGATACTCTCTACGACTTGTGGAGATTCGAAGTGGATTGCCTGCTACAGTCAAAGAGTCACAACCCCGACGTCGTCTTCCAAGTGGTGGGGAAGTCCTTGAAGGGTGAGGCGGCATTGCTGGCCATGAAACTGGGACATACGGCTGGCATTGAAGAGCTATTAGCTAAGTTGAAAAGTGCATTCGGGACATTGCGGAGACGTAAAACCCTGATGTCAGAGTTTTATAGTGCCAGCCAGAAGGACGATGAAGAGGTTACTGCATGGGGTTGTAGGTTGGAAAATTTGGTTTACCAGATTTCCGAACGTAGGCCCATCAACCCAGAGGAGCAGGATGAGATGCTTAGAACCAAGCTATGGGACGGTCTAAGATCATCGTTGAAAAGCCTGGCTGCTCACAAGTATGACGTCATCGCAAACTTTGATGAGCTTCGGTTGTGCCTGCGTGAGATCGAGTTCGATCAAAGCATAGGGAAAGTGTGTGTTCCCAGTAAGAAGACTGCAGCCACAGCCAAAATGGCCGCCATGGGAGAAGAGGCTTTGGTTATCAAGTAGGAGGTAGTAGATTTGCGAGAAATGATGAAGGAGATCAAAGCAGAGCTGGCAGAATTGAAAGAGCAGAAAAGCGAGCAAGCTTTTGTCTACTCTCAACAGCATTTTGAGCAGCAAGTTCCTCCGCAGCCCTACCCCACACTACCCCCTAACCAACAGATGTACGCCGGCCACTCTGCCACTCAGAACTCCAACCAGCGGCAGGGAAAGAGCAAGAAGAACACTGCTGCATATCAGACTCAAAGATTCCCACCACCAGGTGGTGTGTCGGCATTCCAGGGTTATGAAAACCTACAACCCGCACGCTCCATGGCACCACAACCAGGATTACCCAGATTTCAGTCGCCCTCTGCATCGGCGCCGACCTACTAGACCACCAACTGGTGGTATTGGAATGCCCGGTGAGATGCCGAAATGTTACCGATGTGGTTACCGTGGACGCATCGCCGTAGGATGTCGCGTACTATTGGACCATTCGTGGAAATCTTTAAACTGGCCCAGGCCTATGGGGAGGGGTCCCCCATGGGCTTAGTCGAGCGCCCCGAGATGAAGAGAGTGCCGGATGGTTTAGTCGGAAGTGCCAATGAAGCAGATATTACCATCGAGGGTGTTCCAGTTAAGGCGTTACTGGATACGGGTGCCACAGTTCCGATCATCGCAGAATCGTTTTATCAGGATCATCTTCAGCACAATTCTATTGAGCCCATAGATGATATTTTGAATATAGAGTGTGCAGGAGGAGAATCACTTCCGTACCGTGGGTTTGTGGAGGTACCTGTAACCGTTACTGGTGGAGGAGCTGGTCGTCCAGATCCAGTATCTGGTATGCTGCTCGTGGTCCCTGATACCCGATATAATGCCAGAGTTCCAGTCCTATTGGGAACTAATATTTTGAGCTGTCTTCTCGACGATTACAGGAAGGCACATGGATGTAAAGCGGCTCTTCATACACCTTGGTACTTGGCCTACAGAAGTATGGTGATCAGGGAAAAGGACCTAGAGAGGAATGAAGGGAAATTAGGTCTCGTGAAGAGTGTGGAACAAAAGTGCATAATGATTCCTGCCTATGGTAATGCTGTGATCAAGGGACGAGTTGCGAAAGGATTGGCGTCTCCAAGCATCTGTGCATTACTCCAACCTTCGGCACAGTCATCTCTACGTGACCTTGACATTGTACCCACCATTACCACATATGACAGTTCAAGGCTTGAGTCCATTGAAGTCCATATATCGAATGTAACAACGAGAACGGTGATAGTACCCCCGGGAGCATTGTTGTGTGAGATCCAACCAGTTACTCTGCATGAGCCACCGACCGGCCAGCCAGTGGATTCGGATATGCTGATGGACCAAGTAGAGGTTGACATGGATGGTTTGAGTAGTGATGAAATTCAGCAGGGACTTATCCGAGTTTCAACACATCTTTTCCAAGGGGGAGGAAGACCTGGGACATTCAACTATGGTCCATCACCGTATAGAGCTATACGACAACGTGCCATTTAAGCAGAGACACCGTCGAATTCCACCAGCTATGTACGAGGAGGTCCGGAACCATTTGCAGCAACTTCTATCAGCTGGAGTCATTAGGCGATCACATAGTCCATGGGCCTCTAATGTGGTGTTAGCACGGAAGAAACTATATGCGCATGTGCATAGACTATCGCCAACTTAATAACCGGACCATCAAACACTCCTATGAGTTGCCAAGGATAGAGGAATTACTGGATTCCTTAGCGGGGATGAAATTCTTCTCCGTTTTGGATATGAAGAGTGGTTACCATCAGGTGGAGCTCGAAGAAGTACAAAAACAGAGAACTGCTTTTACTGTTGGGCCGCTAGGTTTCTTCGAGTACAACCGTATGCCATTTAGACTCTCCAACGCGCCAGCAACGTATCAGCGCCTCATGGAAGAGTGTTTAGAAGGACTCCACCTAAACATCTGTCTGATATATTTGGACGATCTGATCATCTCGCCAGCATTCCAAGTAAACCAACTGGGTGTGGGGTCCCGACCAGGAACAGGCCTTTGCCGATCTCAAGCAACATTTGATGAGTCCTCCTGTACTGGGCTATGCAGATTACTCGAAACCATTCGAACTCCACACAGATGCCAGCACCCAGGGTCTAGGAGCAGTTCTATACCAAGAGCAGGGTGGTCGACTGCGAGTCATAGCCTATGCAAGTAGGGGGTTGAGCCGCTCCGAGCGAAACTATGCAGCACATAAATTAGAGTTTTTATGTCTGAAGTGGGCGGTCTCGGAGAAATTTCACGACTACTTGTATGGGCATGACTTCGTGGTCATGACCGATAACAACCCATTGACCTACGCACTGACGAGTGCACGACTCGATGCTACAGGGCATAGATGGTTGGCTGCGTTAGCCTGTTACAACTTTAGCATTCACTACCGAGCCGGAAAGGCAAATGTTGATGCCGATATATTGTCGCGTCTGCCGGAGAAGGATGATCCCGTGCAACTGGAATGTATATCCAAGGAATCTGTTGGAGCGATTTGTAACACTATCCACGTCACAAATCTGGTTGAGAGTTTGTGTCTTTCTGCGGCTCCGGTCGAAGATGATCCAGATGTTACTGTTGACAGGTGTGATATGAATGCTAGGTAATGGAGGAGAACTCAAGGAAAGGATCCATCCCTCGTTCGAATTATCGACCACGTGCGTGCTGGAACCAAGCCAGACCGTACACAGTTTATTGGAGACCAACGAATGAATACCCTGTTGAAGAATTTCCACCAGTTCAAGTTGAAAAGAGGCGTGCACTATCGTATAACCCAAGTGGAAGGTACAGAGCTGGACCAGTTGGTGTTACCGGACAGATGTCAGGCGGCCGCACTCCGTAGTCTGCACGACAATGTTGGCCACCCTGGCAGGGACAGAACTTTGTCACTATTGAGAGATAGGTTCTACTGGCCCGGAATGTCCAAGGGCGTCGAAGCACACATACGGAGTTGTGACCGGTGTCTGCGTCGCAAGTCTCCCACCACAGATCGTGCACCTCTGGTGAGCATTGAAACATCTGAGCCCCTTGAACTAGTATGTATGGACTTCCTTACATTAGAACCTTCCAAAGGAGGATTGGAGCATGCGTTAGTTGTTACTGATCACTTTACAAGGTACGCGCAAGCATATCCCACTAGAAATATGACAGCGAAAACAACTGCAGATGCCTTTTTCAACAACTTTGTGATCCACTACGGCCTACCAAAGAGGATTCACTCGGACCAGGGTGTAAATTTCACTGGAAAATGGATGCAGGAGTTATGCCAGCTACTGGAGATTGAGAAGTCCCGGACAACTCCTTACCATCCTATGGGCAATGGGATGTGTGAGCGGTTCAACCGCACCCTTTGCAACATGCTTGGCACCCTGGATACTCAGAGTAAGAGGGACTGGAAGTCGCATGTGGGCCCACTGGTTCATGCGTACAACTGCACGCGCCATGAGACGACTGGAATATCTCCCTATTTTTTTATGTTTGGGAGGCATCCACGTCTCCCTGTGGACCTGGCCTTTGGATTGGATATAGAGCCAAGCAAGCCGACATCGATGTCCAATTACACGAAGTCCTTAAAAGAACGTCTAAAGCAGGCATACGAATTGGCATCGACAGCCCTGACGAAATCGCAGTCCAAACAGCGAAAATATTTTAACCTGAGAGCTAGAGCTGCTGTGCTGGAGGAAGGTGATAGAGTGTTGGTTAAGACCGTTGTGTTTGAAGGTAGACACAAGCTAGCCGACAAGTGGGGAGAGGATGTTTATGTTGTCTTACGCCAGCCTAGTCCATCCATACCGGTGTTTGTGGTCGGTAAGGAGAGTGGAGAAGGAAGAAAGAGGACACTTCATCGAAACCTACTTCTACCGGTAGGTTCTATTCCCCGACAAGATGCACCGATTCCCGTACCTAGGAAGACATCGAGGACGGTACCCATTCCGGTACCTAGGAAGAGATGGGCACCAGCCCAATCTGGGCCAGCAAGCACAGCAGTTGGGGATTCACCCAGCGAGGATGGATCTGGAGATGATTTCTCAGTGGTGGTATGTACCGAACCCCTAAGACATTCAGCGTCTGCTGGTGACCCAGTGGACGGGCCAGCTGAAGTGAGCCGCGAGGATGACATGGAGTCAATGGAAGAGAGGACGGCTGTTGAAGAGGAACCGGTAGGAGAAGCTGAGAGTACCATTCCTTCCGAAGAAGGGGTAGGGGATCATTCTCCAGATCCAGATCGTGTGACAGATGCTAATGATGAGGAAGACCAGCAAGACTTGGTGAACCCCGAGTCACTCCCACGGAGGTCGGCGCGTGATCGCAGACAGCCAGAGTGGATGAGGCGAGGGGACTATGCTTTCCCTGCGGTTGTGCATCAACAGGATTGGCTCGTGCGGGCGAATTATCTTAAGTCACTACTAGCCGAGGGTATAGTGACAGATACCCAGAAGGTGTCAGATGCCATCGTCGATCTCATCACAGGAAGTAACAAATGACGAGGACGTCCATTTTCCTAAGAGGGGGAGTATGTGATAGATACAGGTTTTAGTCATTATAAGTATATAGTTTTAATACAGCCAAATGTAAACCAAGTTATTGGTAGGCACCAGTCAAGGTGTACCTTATAACCTGGGCATTGTTACCTATTGTTTTAGTATTTCGGGTACAACTCCTTTGTGTTGTTGCCTTAGTAGCAATAACCGTGTGGTCAATTCTGATTGGTTGATTGGTACAGATTTCAAACTTAACTGATTTCACTCACTAATGTAGCACTTGCCATTTGAATCCTGCACAGAACACTTGTGTTTTGTGTATTTTCCTGGAGTTGTCCTTTTTCTGCACAATTGGACTGTGGACATTTGACTCAAGGTTAGTTTGTATATTTTCTATATTTTTGCTATAGGACTATAACTGTTGCTTATATCATATAGACTGACTAGAATAGAAGTATTATGTTGTATAGTATTTTGGTAAGATTTATATTCGTAATAGCTATTTTCTCTACTTGCTTTTACTAGAGAATATAACGCCCGGTATAATTGATAGTGTGAATGATGTGAGTAATTGTGAATGCGTAATTTGGTTTATACTGTGCTTAATTGTAACTACTGCTGATATCAATGTAACTGGTATTTCTTGGCCTATCTTTTGTGATATGTAAGCTGGATGCTTGTAACAAGGCATTATTGTTTGTTTATATGCAGATCATTACGTGCGTAGCGTAGTGCTAGTGGTGGTGCGCTGTTATACAGTGGAATACGCCCCAGTGTCACCCACAGGGTAGGAATCTGTGTTTATTATTATGTATTGATAACGCCTACCTCTGTATCACATTGGTGTACTGACATAAGAGTATTTCATATATTTGTGTATGAATAAATATTTATCTGCAAAGAACGTATCCATAATATATGTAACTGCCGGGAGATACTTTCTTTATTGTGAGCTGTAACTTATTATATATATTCGAGACTTGTGAAATTACAGTGCAAGTGTAAATGCTCACCTATATGTTTATTTAATTGTATTGATTGTTTATTTATAGTCTGTTATATTATGTGATTTCAGGGTGTCTTCTTCTACTACTTATCCTACTGTGGAATAAAAAAGAACAAGACTCACACCCCGTAACCAGTGTTGGTGTTTGTATATTCTCGCCCTCACATGCCCGGTTACAAAGAGATATTGAGTAATGTGTTCAAGAAAATTGGTTTTAAGAACTCGGTTGCCCTAAACCAATCATGAATATATTGCCGATTCATCAAAACTGAAAATGAAAAAAAAAGAAAAGAAAAATTAATCAATCGTCCCCGGGTGGGCTTGAACCAGCAACCTTTCGATTAACAGCCGAACGCGCTAACCGATTGCGCCACGGAGACTAAGCTGAGCTTGTCTATTTTACAACATCGTATATAACTTTTATCAAATTACTGCAAAAAGCCTGTTTTGAGCATAATAATTTATCCCTCTGATCCAGTGATCTGAGGCCCTGATCGCACAATATGCCGGCCACGTACCATCACCAAGAGATATTGAGTAATGTGTTAAAGAAAATAGGTTTTAAGAACTCGGTTGCCCTAAAGCAATCATGAATATTTGTTTTCTCTTGAAATGAAAATAATTTATTCACAAATAGATATATACAATACAATCAGTCACAATCCGGGTTAAAAGAAGTATCACAGATATGGATTTGACTGTCTATTATTCACAAGAGGTAATGCAATTTAGTATTTGAAATGTTAGCAAAGACATTATTCACGCCCCAACATTTCTTAAAGGTACGCTCACCAATCCGAAAGTGATCTACATAAATTCTTTGCCTAACCTGGCGTTAATACTTTGTACAATACTAGACTTATATACAGGCCTGTTATTGAAAATGTTCTCATTCCGAGAACACCAAACAGAAAACAGAATTAAGTTAATAAGATAAATAAGAACGTCATGCTGTTCTTTTGGTAAATTGACCTTGCAAAGTTTGTACAACAGATGATGGTCAGAAAAATCAGGAAAAAAGTTACAGTATGACTGAAGGGTTGATTTAAACATTGTAAGAACACTCTGTGTCATACGACAATTGACAAACAGATGCTTGCGAGTTTCTGTCATGTTGCAAAACACGCACACAGTAGTGTTAATAATATTCCTGTTATAAAGTGTTTCCCTAACGGGAAGATTGTCATGAACAAGTTTAAAAGAAAAGTTAACCAAATTGTGGTCTACAAAAGTAAGAAAAACATTTCCCCAAATAGATTTCCAGCGCAACTGAGGTAACCTATTAACTATTCGAGGTTTAACAACAATTGATTGCAAAAACAAACGCTATACAGATTTGCTGGAACGAAACATATGGCCAGATTGCAACAAAACAATATATTCCTTCCGTGCAGATATAACAAACTTATAAAAAGGTGACATTTATTCCTCTGATCCAGTGAACTGGTGCCCTGATCGCACAATATGCGGGCAACTTATCATCACCAAGAGATATTGAGTAATGTGTTAAAGAAAATTGGTTTTAAGAACTCGGTTGCCCTAAAGCAATCAGGAATTTATGGCCGATTCTTCAAAACTGAAACAACAAAAAAAAACAAAAAAATTAATCAATCGTCCCCGGGTGGGCTTGAACCACCAACCTTTCGGTTAACAGCCGAACGCGCTAAACGATTGCGCCACGGAGACTAAGCTGAGCTTGTCTATTTTACAACATCGTATATAACTTTTATCAAATTACTGCAAAGAGCCTGTTTTGATGAATATATGGCCGATTCATCAAAACTGAAACAACAACAAAAAACAAAAAAATTAATCAATCCTTCCCTGGTGGGCTTGAACCACCAACCTTTCGGTTAACAGCCGAACGCGCTAAACGATTGCGCCAGGGAGACTAAGCTGAGCTTGTCTATTTTACAACATCGTATATAACTTTTATCAAAGTACTACAAAAAGCCTATTTTGAGCATAATAATTTATCCCTCTGATCCAGTGAACCGGTGCCCTGATCGCACAATATGTCGGCCACTTACCATCACCAAGAGATATTGAGTAATGTGTTAAAGAAAATTGGTTTAAAGAACTCGGTTGCCCTAAAGCAATCATGAATATATGGCCGATTCATCAAAACTGAAATGAAAAAAATGAAAAAAATGAAGAAAAAAAAATTAATCAATCGTCCCCGGGTGGGCTTGAACCACCAACCTTTTGCCTAACAGCCGAACGCGCTTTTTTCTTTTTTTTTCTTTTGAATAATATTTATTCAACAAATATATCATATGTACAAAGTATTTAGCAGTGTCAAGAAGGATAAAAACAGGACGATCACAGAAACTCAAGACCTGCGCAAGTTATCTTAATACACACTTTTTGATTACACAAATACATCGAGGCCTGACTGATCAAGGATACAACAATGTGATATTCATTGCACACAAAGCATGGGATTAGCTACTATGGAAAATTAACTTTTAAGCAGTTGTTGTGCTTAACAAACGGATTACAAAAGAGATATCTCTTGTTAAAAACAGGCAAATTACGCTGCAAGTATGTGAACGCCGACTTTACATGTTGTTCCATTAACTTTTTAAACATAAATGTTGGAGAAATGAGTTTGTCATGATACATTTTCATATTTCTGCGCTTGAAAATTACCAGACGAGCCAGGCTACATACAATATTGAGGAAATAACAGTTTACATTCCGACTTTGTACAGAATAACCGAATAATACAAGTATTTCAAAGGAAACGCTATTCAAGACACTGACGTGAGCAAACCTGAACAGGTCCTCTACAAATGAACCTAAATACTGTAAAAAACTTTGCACCTCCGGACAAGAAAAAAATATATGCCTTGTATCTTCTTTGTGCGACAAACATATCACACAGAGATCTGAATCAGCAAGGCCAATTTTACATAGTTTCTCACGCGTAAAAACAACATTGTGCAAAATTTTATAATCCAGCTCTACACAATCCGGGTTTTTACCCATAATGTTATTACGAGCCCAACACTTAAGCAGATCGACGTCTGGATATATGGCAGCCCAAATCGCCAGGGAAGCCGGGTTTTTCAAAATATTAAAAATGAGCATATCATAGAAATCTCTGACAGCAAGAAGGCATAATGACTTTCTTTTAGCGTTACAGAACAAAAAAGGTTCTCTTGCAGATCTACAGCTACCATCTGAAGCAACCTTATTTATAACACACTTCCAGTTATCAGGAATAGCAGTCAAGAAAAATTCGTACAACATTCGAACCCTGAGTGGATCAGCTTCAGGACACACCGACAGAACAAGTTCTTGCACAGCCAAAACTGGCAGAAATCCAGGAACGACTTCGTAAACAAAATCTCTTATACAGAACATTTTGGCACGTACAAATAACTCGGAATACAAAGTTTTGCCAGAGGCTACGATATTGTGATTATAAAACATAGGTTGACTCAGAATGTCAACAATGTTCTCTTCAACTTTCAGTACATTCTTCTGAACATCTCTCCACGCTAACATTAATTCCTGATAATAGCTTGGCAAGCATGTGAACATAAAATTCTTATGACTAACAAGAAGCAATTCATATGAAAGACCGAGGTCATTCCATCTCGACAAAAGGTACTTAAAACAATGTTTCCAAACTGCCTTGTGAGAATAATTAAAAACCCGTGACAGAAACTTCAAGCGAAACGCCGTCATCTTACATGATATATCAGGCAGATTAAGTCCCCCATAACGTTCTCGCTGAACAATTGCACCATAAACAACCAAATGGGATTTATTGTCCCAAACAAAATTAAGACAGACATCTTTGAGCTCCTTTATCAGTATCTCTGGTACAGATTGAACAGACAAAACATACCACATGCGGGATAAAATAGCACTGGTTAAAATAACCACTCTACCTTTTAGGCTCAGGTTCCTTTGTTTCCACATATTCAAAGTATTCCGTATTTTTTTAATCTTTTCTTTCCAGTTTTTCTCTATACAAAATCTTTTGTTAGTGCCCAAGTACACACCTAAAATACACAAACAGTCTTTACTTATTGGCACTCCTTCAATATTATCATCATTACAATTAACACCAATAACATGCACTTCCGACTTGTCTGCATTTAATCTAGCATTGGAGGCCTTCCCATAAGTGACAATATGCTTCTGACAGTTTCTAATAGATTCCTTATCTCTCGAGGTTATAGTTATATCATCAGCATGTTGAAAAAAATTGGAAATCACAGGGGATCCAGGAAAGGGAATACCCCGTACATCGTCAGAAGCTCTTATCATCGCTCCAAGAGGCTCCACACTCAAAACATATAACATAGCTGAAATCGGACAACCTTGACGCACTGACTTCCCAACCTTAAAATAATTTGTTAGGAAACCATTGCATTTAACTGCACTGCGAACATCAGTATAAAACAGTTTAACCCATTTCAAAAAATTGTCCCCAAAACCAAAACGAGTCAAAGTTGCCAATAAATATTCATGTGACACTCTGTCGAATGCCTTTTCCTGATCAAGCTTTAAAAAGTATGATTCCAAATTATCTTCCTCCACAAAAGTCATTACATCACGTATGCTACTTATTGTATCAGCTATGTCCCTACCAGGGACACAGCAACTCTGGCTAGAGTCTACTATAGACCCTATAACACATTTAAGCCGATTAGCCATACATCGAGAAATTATCTTGTAGTCTACATTCAGAAGACTAATAGGTCTCCAATTCTTCAAAGAACACTTATCTCCCTTGTCTTTAAATACAAGCGTGATTACACCCGATTTCATGGATCTAGAAAGTTCACCTTTCTCAAAAATTTCATTGAATACCTCAAGTAAAATCGGCCCTAAACTAGACCAAAAGTGATTGTAAAACTCAACAGTGAGACCATCATTCCCCGGACTTTTATTTGGGGCCATGCCATCAAGGGAACATTTTAATTCTTCAACAGACAAAATTTCTTCACAGGAAGTCATATCAGGCTCCGAAAGAACACAATCTAAAAACGACAATACAGTTTGCAACTCTTCTCTGTCAATATCATCTTTTTCATACAACTTTTGATAAAAATTGTGAACTTCGTTCAAAATAGGCTCTGTATCATTCACAATCTGACCATCATTTGTTCTCAGTTCAGAAATTAATTTATTTCCTTGCCTATATTTTTCAAGATTTAAAAAGTACTTCATGTTACGGTCACTCTCATGGATCCATTGAGCCTTCGATCGCAATATAGCTCCATTGCACTTTACCATTTCAAAATCTCTGAGCTGTGTTTGAATTTCTACAACACGACTCGTATCATAATTTGTAACAACCGCTGCACGGCGATATTCATTATCTAGACTATTCTGTAATTTGTACATTTCTTGTTCTTTTTCTCTCTTCTTTCGGGCCCCATAAGCTCGAGCCAATTGTTTAATCTTGTATTTGAGATTATCCCACCAAACTACCTTCTCTGATTCAAACAAAGGACAATTCAGCTGATTGTTAACGAGGTCCCTCACTCTTTGACAAAACACCTCGTCAAACAAAAGCTGATTGTTAAAAACATACAGGCCTGGACCCCTTTCGATTGTTATGAAATCTATTCGCAGTACAACTGCGCTATGGTCACTAATAGTGGTGTGCCGAAAATAAACCGACTTCACCAATGTTGACAGTGAGCGAGTAATAAAAAAATAATCAATTCGGCTCTGCCGAAGAGCCCGAAGAACACCCTCAATATTTCGCCGCCACGTAAATGAAATTTTATCAGGATTATTATATCTCCATATATCTCGCAATTCAGTGTTGACAACAAAATTTTCTAATATTGATCTCGAACGATCATATTCCAAATTTTTACTAGATCTATCAAGTGCACTGAATACAGTATTAAAATCGCCACTGAATATTTTCCCAACATCTCGTATATATGAACCAAAATTCTGAAAAAATGTAACTCTATCTTTTACTATATTTGGCGCATAAACACTAAAAACATCAATTTCCATATTGTCAAAAACAAAAGTTAATCTCAACAGTCTCCCTGTACCATCACCGAGCACAGATTTCACACATACTTTTAAATGGTTGGAAACAACAATTGCTACACCTTTGTGACCATCAGCCGAGTTATCATAGTAAACTTTTCCTTGAAACAAATGTTCATACTGTTTGATGAAATCATCAGTCCAAAACGTTTCCTGTAAGCAAACAATATCGGCCTTCATACTATGCACGACGTCGTTTATTTTGTTTACGTTTCTTAGGCCATTGCAGTTCAGAGATAATATAACTACCATTGCAGAAAATATAAAGAATGTTTTATAATTCACTTCGAATGTTTGTCCTTTGCTCTGATCTTCGCCCGCGTTAAATTCGGAGCCACAATCACCCGTTTCCTCCTGTTTCGGATCTCACTAATGTTGTCTCCATTCGCAAGCGATCGTGATCCACGACCCCGGTTCACCGTGTGCCACTCGGCGTCATCACCATGATCACTTTCATCTGTTCCGTCATTGTAATCCATTTCACCTCCTTCACCCTCTGCTTGAGACCTCGCGTTTTCAATAACACATTCATTGGAAACAACAGCTGGTGTAACCAAAACCTCAATCTCCTCGTTGCCTTTTGTTTCAGGATTAGGCTGCTCATTTTGCATAACAATTAAATTGCTGGTTTCTGAGTTGTTTTTGCTCTCATCCGTACCCGACTCTGTAGTGTGAATATCGGCAACAATTGTGACAGTCGTCGATTCCTTGCTTTCTGTGATTTCTGAGCTGCATTTACAGTCCTTTTCTGGGCAGAAATCACAAAACCGTTCATCGGAGACCGCGTCATCGTCCTGTTCAGCGCACACACAAGAAAAATCACCACACGTATCACAAAGTTCGCACTTGCAGTACTTGCCTTTGTTACCGCAATTGGTACACTCTGGGGTCTCGCACGCGTATATTTTGTGGCCTTGGAGACCACAGGAAAAACATACAAACTGAGGGCATTGTTTATATAGATGGTCATCAGCACAACACAGTGAACAGACTTTAACTTGATTGTTATGCAAAACTTTGCAGAATTCGGTTGTATTTCCAGACGTGAATTTCATTGCGTACGGCAAAGATTTGATATTGCTTGGCAATTTAACTTTCACGTACCTGGTGCCGTCCGCCACTTTCGTGTCCTTGTGAAATCTTCGTTGAATTCCACTCAACAGCTCAATCCCCAACTCTTCTAGCTTACAAATAATTTCCTCATCCTCAACATAGCTGGATAGGTGCATAAATGAAACCACTGTAACTCTCTCTGACACCTCCATGCATGAAAAAAACCTCACCGTCAATCTCCAAGCCACTGCTTATCAGTTCCACCGATTCTCTGTCTCCCAGCGTAATCTCGTAGGAATCGTTCCCCTACGGGACGCATGCAAAAATTGTATCCAAGCCACATGATTCTTCTACTACCTTGATAATATCAGACGCTGAAATTGCTCTGATGTCTTTCACATGCACTAAGGCCGAATTGTCTTTCACATACCTCCGCCCAGAGCTCTGACTCTGAAACGAACGTCCACCACGACCACGGAAGGGCGTATCACGCCGGCCACGACCCCCGGGGGAGGCCATGGTATAAAGGACTTCTCCCTTGTAAACGAGTAAAGTATACCGCCAAAGATATCCAAAATCAGTCCACTGTTTTGATAGCAACAACAACCGCACATATACAAGGAGCTCCCAAAAACACGTCCGTTCACTCCGACGATCACTGAGACATCAGAACGCGCTAACCGATTGCGCCATGGAGACTAAGCTGAGCTTGTCTATTTTACAACATCGTATATAACTTTTATCAAATTACTGCAAAAAAGGCTGTTTTGAGCATAATAATTTATCCCTCTGATCCAGTGATCTGGTGCCCTGATCGCACAATATGCCGGCCACTTACCATCACCAAGAGATATTGAGTAATGTGTTAAAGAAAATTGGTTTTAAGAACTCGGTTGCCCTAATGCAATCATGAATATATGGCCGATTCTTCAAAACTGAAACAAACAAAAAACAAAAAAAATTAATCAATGGTCCCCGGGTGGGCTTGAACCACCAACCTTTCGGTTAACAGCCGAACGCGCATTTTTTTTTCTTTTGATATAATATTTATTCATCAGACATGTTTTACAGAGGCTTTATAATTTACCATCACCAAGAGATATTGAGTAATGTGTTAAAGAAAATTGGTTTTAAGAACTCGGTTGCCCTAAAGCAATCATGAATATTTTTTTTCTCTTGAAATGAAAATAATTTATTCACAAATGGATATATACAATACAATCAGTCACAATCCGGGTTAAAAGAAGTATCACAGATATGGATTTGACTGTCTATTATTCACAAGAGGTAATGCAATTTAGTATTTGAAATGTTAGCAAAGACATTATTCACGCATCAACATTTCTTAAAGCTACGCTCACCAATCCGAAAGTGATCTACATAAATTCTTTGCCTAACCTGGCGTTAATACTTTGTACAATACTAGACTTAGATACAGGCCTGTTATTGAAAATGTTCTCATTCCGAAAACACCAAACATAAAACAGAATTAAGTTAATAACATAAATAAGAACGTCATGCTGTTCTTTTGCTAAACTGGCCTTGAAAAGTTTGTACAACAGATGATGGTCAGATAAATCAGACAAAAAATTACAGTATGACTGAAGGGTTGATTTAAACATTGTAAGAACACTCTGTGTCATACGACAATTGACAAACAGGTGCTCGCGAGTTTCTGTCATGTTGCAAAACACGCACACAGTAGTATTAATAATATTCCTGTTATAAAGTGTTTCCCTAACGGGAAGAATGTCATGAACAAGTTTAAAAGAAAAGTTAACCAAATTGTGGTCTACAAAAGTAAGAAAAACATTTCCCAAAATAGATTTCCAGGGCAACTGAGGTAACCTATTAACTATTCGAGGTTTAACAACAATTGATTGCAAAAACAAACGATATACAGATTTGCTGGAACGAAACATATGGCCAGATTGCAACGAAACAATATATTCCTTCCATGCAGATATAACAAACTTATGAAAAAACAAAAAGAATAATCAATTGTCCCCGGGTGGGCTTGAACCACCAACCTTTCGGCTAACAGCTGAACGCGCTAACCGATTGCGCCACGGAGACTAAGCTGAGCTTGTCTATTTTACAACATCGTATATAACTTTTATCAAATTACCGCAAAAAGCCTGTTCTGAGCATAATAATTTATCCCTCTGATCCAGTGATCCGGTGCCCTGATCGCACAATATGCCGGCCACTTACCATCACCAAGAGATATTGAGTAATGTGTTAAAGAAAATTGATTTTAAGAACTCGGCTGCCCTAAAGCAATCATGAATATATGGCCGATTCTTCAAAACTGAAACCAAAAAAAACAAAAAAACTAATCAATCGTCCCCCGGTGGGCTTGAACCACCAACCTTTCGGTTAACAGCCGAACGCGCTTTTTTTTTTTTTTTTTGAATAGAATGTTTATTCAAATATAGGAACATATACACAAAACTTTCAGAACATATACAAGGCATACAATTCGGCGAATCAGGTGAATTAAAAGATATATATCACAGATTAGGGAATTCCCGATCGCCCAACACAAGTTCATTTTTACTCCGTAATTTGCTTCATGTAAAGTTATGCAATAGAAATACTTTTACATTCTTGTTATGGTAAACTATAAAGTAACTTGATGATAAAGATGCAGAATGTGCTAAACATAATTACGGAAACTTAGTTTTCAACTTATCTTCGTTGTCAACATTTACAAACGGATTATGTTTGACAAAACGTTTCTCGAATAACTGCCTGTTCCCTTTTAAATATACAAAAGCTGCTTTAATACTTTGTGTCAGTATAAATTTGAACAAATATTTTACAGGTAAAACTTTCTCGGTGACGACGAACATGTTTCTCCTTCGTAGAATAGCCAATCTGGCCAATGACAAGAGAATATTTACAAAATACATATTTACACTTGTGCACTTTGTACAATATCCAAACAAAAGAAGTGTATCAAAAGAAACTCTATTCAGAACTTGAACATTAGCAAATTGAAACAAATTCTCAACAATGCGACCAATATACTGAAGAAAATCCTGTACCGACGGACAAAAAACCAGCATATGTTCAGTGTCCTCGACATGTAAGTTACACAGCTTACATATGTTTGTGTCCGACAAACCAACTTTGAACAATTTCTTTTGTGTAAAACGAATATTGTGCAACACCTTATAGTCTGTGTCTACACAGTCTGGACTCTTCGCTGGAAGATTAACCAACGGCCAAAATTTCTTAATTTCAATAGTTGGATATAAGAACTCCCAATAGTGTACAGATATTGGTTCCTTAGAAATTTTATTTCTGAGCAATTTTTAAAAAAATGTGAAGTATTTAATTGACACATAGGTTTCTTAACTCCGTCATGTATAATAGCCATTTCTTTAACTGTACACACAGTTGCTGCTGGCTCATGTATAGCATACATCCACTCTTCAGGAATTGGCGATTTAATCAAACTATACAACAATTCAACACGCTTCGGTGATGTCTCAGGACAAGCATCCAAAACAACCTCCTGTACCGCAGCCAGGGGTAAAAACCCAGGAATCACTTCATACAAAATATCCTTCAAGAGAAACAGTTTCGATCTGAAAAACAGCTTCGAACACAATGTTTTTCCATTAACAGTGATTCTTGGATTGATAAAAAGTGGTTGACATAGAACAGATTCCCGATTAGAAATATCAATAGATGCACAATGCTGTATATCAACCCATGCCATAAACATGTCCTTATAAAATTCAGGAAGGCTATTTACAAGTGGCTTGTGAATGGTCATAAAAAATAATTTAGACGAGAGACCCAAGTCCATCCAAGAGATATTGAGTAATGTGTTAAAGAAAATTGGTTTTAAGAACTCGGTTGCCCTAAAGCAATCATGAATATGTGGCCGATTCATCAAAACTGAAAATGAAAAAAAAAAAACAGAAAAATTAATCAATCGTCATAGGGTGGGCTTGAACCAGCAACCTTTCGGTTAACAGCCGAACGCGCTTTTTTTTCTTTTGATATAATATTTATTCATCAGACATGTTTTACAGAGGCTTTATAATTTTTCGTCAGTCAAAACAATAAGAGTTCATATGAGTAATGGCAATCCGGCGTTAAAACAGAGAATCACAGATAAGAGAGACTGCCATAAATCTACATAATGTACAGAGTTACAAATCAGAACATGACATAACATCACTTTTTGTACTATACGGTCAAGGTAATGACAGAATCAACTGATCTGCCTGACTAAGTTTGACAAACGGGTTCAGATTGACATATCTTTTCCGAAAGAGTGTTACATCTTTCCTCAGATAATGATAAGAAACTTTCACCCTTTGCTCTAACAACATTCTGAACAGCCTGAGCACGCCAACTCTTTTGCCACAAAGAACAAACATATTCCTGGCTTTATATACAGCTATACTCTGGCCACACTACACAGAATATTTACAAAATAACAGTTAATAACTTCAATAACGCGCTAACCGATTGCGCCACGGAGACTGAGCTGAGCTTGTCTATTTTACAACATCGTATATAACTTTTATAAAACTACTGCAAAAAGCCTGTTTTGATGAATATGAATATATGGCCGATTCATCAAAACTGAAACATGAAAAAAAAAAAAAAAAAAAAAAATCAATCGTCCCCGGGTGGGCTTGAACCAGCAACCTTTCGGTTAACAGCCGAACGCGCTAACCGATTGCGCCACGGAGACTAAGCTCAGCTTGTCTATTTTACAACATCGTATATAACTTTTATCAAATTACTGCAAAAAGCCTGTTTTGAGCATAATAATTTATCCCTCTGATCCAGTGATCTGGTGCCCTGATCGCACAATATGCCGGCCACTTACCATCACCAAGAGATATTGAGTAATGTGTTAAAGAAAATTGATTTTAAGAACTCGGCTGCCCTAAAGCAATCATGAATTTTTTTTTTCTCTTGAAATGAAATTAATTTATTCACAAGTATGTACAATCATATACATTGAAATATACATCTGGTCAATCCTATTTAAAAACAAATAGTATCACAGATATGTTCAGGATCGACAGTTACTCATAATAAATATACAAGTTTTGAGTTACATGTATTTGCAAAAACTCGATTTACCATCCAGTATTTCCTAAACGAATGCTCACTTAGCCTATAGTAGTCAACGTATACTCTTTGTCTTAAACGGGCGTTGATAGATTTTACAATAGCAGTTTGAGATACTGTCTTGTTACTGAAAATTATTTCGTTTCTATGACACCATTCGTTTCTGAGTCATAGGACAGTTAACAAACAAGTGTTCTCTTGTTTCTGACATATTGCAATACACACAGAGATTGGTATCAACGATGTTTCTGTTATATAATGTTTCTCTTACAGGAAGAATGTCATGACATAATTTGTATGCAAAATTAACAAGATTATGGTCCACAAAAGGTAAAAACACATTTTTCCAAATATCGGTCCAAGCTAACTGGGGTAACCTATTAACAATTCTAGGTTTTTCCACAATTGAATTCAAAAACATACGGTACACAAATTTGCTGGGACGAAACAAGGAACCAGATTGCATCAAATCTACATATTCCTTCCAAGCGGATAATACAAATTCATAAAAGCGTGGCATTTTCTCCGAATGTGGGATTCTGGTGGAGGCAAAATCTGATCTTTCCTTACGAAGTGAAAACCCAACCCAATATACCGCAAAATGTGTCCAATCAGCTTTCGTCCCAGCAATAAGTTTTAAAACGTGCATAACAGCAAATGTTTTAAGCTTTACTAAAACACACTGGAGGTTTAACCCTCCTTCGCAATACCTGTTATATACAACATTTCGGCGCATACTCTCCGGTTTGCCATTCCACATAAACTTGAAAGTTAATTGTGAACACTTATTAACAAAAGTTTTAGACACAAATGTGGACTGTAACATAAACCAAATTCCGGCTAGAGCTACACAATTGATAAACACCGCCCGTCCACGGAGGGTGAAATCTCTGTACTTAGAAAAGTCTAACACCTTTTCAAGTTTGGATAGTCTGTGTTGAGTATTTCGCTGATCACAATCTTCACCAAAATATACACCACATATTTTTGCAGACTCAACTACTGAGAGTCCCACCTGCGGAAGATCACTATCACCTCGCCCAATTGGTAACAAAGTACTTTTAACAAAATTCACTTTAGCACCCGACGCTTCCTCGTATCGCTCTGACAGTTTAACTAAACCATTAATAGATTCCTTATTAGAGACAATCGCGGTTGTATCATCGGCAAAGGCAGAGACTTTTGCTTCTCTTGGGACTCCAGGTAATTTAATGCCTTTAATCTCCTTACTTTTCCGCACTGCCGATACAAAAGGCTCTAGTGTCATAACATACAATAACGGTGATATAGCACAGCCCTGTCTTACACCACGTGATAAACTGAGGGAATCAGTCAAAAACCCGTTAACAATAATTTTGCTCGAAATATCACTATATAGCATGCCGACCCATTTACAGAAGTCAGGCCCAAAACCATACTCCTCTAAACAACGAAACATAAAACCCCAATCAACTCGATCGAACGCTTTCTCCTGGTCTAGGTTGATAAAGTAAGCATGCAAATCGTTCTGCGTTACATAATCATAGGTGTTTCGCAATAAATGTAAATTATCAAAAATATTACGTCCCGGAATGCCGCAAGTCTGATCTTGGTGTACAATGCGATCAATCACTTTCTTCAGCCTATTACACAAGGCTTTGAAACTATCTTGTAATCAACATTCAGTAGACTTATAGGCCTCCAATTTTTAATATATTTTGATATATTACCAGATAACCTTTTATTCCCACTCTTACGTTTTAGGACATCAAACCACTCCCTTCCCATAGAAAAGGGTAGATGGAACAAAACGCCGATTGAAGAAAGAATATGCACACGATGTAATATTTCTCTCGGAGATGAGTACCACTACATATTCGACTGTGTGCACTTTAATATATTCAGAACAAAAAACATACCTTACTATTTTTCTAGAAATAAGCTTTCTTACGGTTTACAAAATTTATTCACCAATCGCAATAATGGAGTTATTAGGCGACTTGCGCAATTTGTAAAATTAATACAAGAAGAGTAACTGTTTTTTTCCACCGCTCCTCCAACAAAGAAATGATAAATGAGGATTAAAATTAGTATATGTATTGTATTTCATCTGTCATTTATTCACCTTCATGTCATCCGCCATGTAATATTAGTAATGTCTTATGTAATCTCTTATGCCCGACACGGGCCTGAGGAATAAACTGATATATAATGATATAATGTAAAATCCATGCTACATAATAAAGTAATTAATCCGCTGCGTTGAGACGGGCACAAAAGACTATCATTATTAAAACAATTATTTACAACGGTTACAAACATATCCCCAATCAAGTACCAAAAATGTAAATAAAATTCTGCAGGCAGCCCGTCTTCACCTGGTGACTTATAATGTGGCATACCTTTCAAAGCTTCATAACATTCATCAAGAGTTAGCTCCCCTTCACAACTTTGCCTGAGATCCTGATTTAATGATGGTAAATTCCCTAAAAAGTCATTCTGTATTTCGTCATCAGTTGTTTCGGCAGTGTATAATTCTTGATAAAAACATTTAATGCAATTCGCAATCGAACATTGACCAGTATGGATACAGTCAATTTGCTTACGACATACCAGGGATTTAATCAATTTTTTTTTACCTCGGTTCTTCTCCCTTCTTAGAAAATATCTAGTTGGCTTCTCAGATTGCTCCAACTGAACTGCCTTAGATCTTATTTTAACACCTGACAGATTCTCTTTCTGAATTGCTTTAATAGAGGACTTTATAGCTTCAATTTTATCTTCATTGTTGACAGGATTTGCTTTCAATAATTGTAATTCAAGCTGTAGATCATTCAATTTTTGTCGCTTTGTCCTCGCTTTCTGACAAGATATGTTTCTAATTACACGTTTGACATCAGTTTTAAAAGAATCCCATTTTTCGGCCAACGGCCTTACATCACTGCTTTCAAAAATCTGTTTATATACATCCTCAACATTTCCTTTAACTTCTGCATCGGATAATACAGAAACATTACATTTCCAGTACCCTGGACCGATGCATATAACATCGTCAAAACGCATATCAATAAAAATACAGGAATGGTCTGAGAAAGATACATGAATGACATCAGTCTCATCTACGCCATTTTGAAGAACATTACTAATATAGAACCTATCTAATCTACAAGCAATACTGCCACGTGACCACGTATATATCTTTTTGTCGGGATATTTAGTACGAAATGTATCATTCAAGTCGTAAGTATATTTCAGAGTTTGTATCTCTTCCTTCCCATCAGAGCCCCTTCGACAGTTACCCCCAATTTTGTCTAAAACGGTATTTTCAACAAAATTAAAATCCCCTCCAAGTATGATAGGTTCATTACCAGTCAAAATAATGTCTAGCTCCTTAATGAAGGATTTTCTATCAGTGGCATTATTCGGGCAATATATACAAACTAATTTAACAGAGATATCGTATATTTTGGCCGAAACTACAATATATCTACCATACGGGCATCTCTTAATGTAGTTAATGGTACAAGGCACAGAATATCTTATAAATATTCCCACTCCACAGCTCAAATTAGTACCAAAAGCCCATAAACAATCACCAGGTACATTCAGTCTATTGTCATTGTTCTTGACAAAGTGGGTCTCTTGTAAAAATAGAATGTCAATTCCATGCTGAAATATTGTATCGCGCACTTGTCCTTGCTTGTCTTTATCCAGTAAACCATTGGTATTTAAACTAGCGACTCTACACACAGAGCCTACCATAAGAAGAATAATACAATGGGTAATTGTATACATCGCGCTTAGTTAGGTGAAAACAGTTCATTTGTTTTTGCCTTTCCCTCGTCTGCTCTTTGTTTTCCTCAACAAAGAAGCCTGTTTTCGATAGTCTAATAGGGTATTGTCCACGGCGCCAGGACTTGGAGTTATTGCTTCGTTAATTGTTTCCATATCCTGCGAGTCTTTTTCTCCCTCAGACTGGCTCTGTGTCGCAGGTGTAATCTCAGTGTGAGGGTCCACACACATGACTCCACCGCAATCTTGATTAACGCTGGCTATGTCGATATTTTGCACAGACATTTGAGCACATTTCTGGCGTTTAGGCCTATTTACGTCTTGACTGTGGACGGTATAATTGTCTGCAACAATCATACTCTCATCAATTCCGACATCCACTGGTTTAGGCGGTCGGTATTCCTCATCATCCATTTCGTCCCTGTCAATTTCGTCCCTGTCAATTTCATTCCCATCAGAATCGTAATCCAGACGTTCCATACAAACATCACTGTCATTATTCTCGTCGCTCCCGACCACATCAATTTCACCTTCAACGTCGTTGGACACCGGGGGGTCACGTACAGTTACATTGGCTCTGATAGAACTTTCCCAATTTTTAACACGTGAAGCGTAAGACAATGAACGTGATGAACATTCTGTGATATTATGTTCGCCCGAACCACACATTTTGCACTTTTCGGGGCAATTTTCCATGGTGTGGGGCATCTCATGTGGTGAAAACCCATCACAGTTGATGCACCATTTTGCATTGCATTCATTTGCTTTATGTTGGGACTGGCCACATTTCCTGCATTCAGATATCTGTCCTGGATAAGTGAACATGATAATCTCGCCGTCAAAGTTAATAAAGTTGGGAACATAACGTTCTTTCTTACAACGGAATCGATAGATTCGTATTCCCGTTCGGACATTAGGATAGCCCGCTCCAGTTAAGAATGGTTTCTTCACACTCAAACACTCACCGTATGGCTTCAGTGCGTCCTTTATCATTTCATCTTCCATCTCGTCAGGGGCCCAATGGACAGTAACGTTCATATAAACGGAACTTGCTGCAGTAATATTCCATACTGTGCCATCCAGAATAAATTCAGATTTCAAAAGTAGAGCGTTGTGCGCCCCCTCGGAGTTCACCCTCAGATAGAAACACTTTTTGAAATAGTTCTTTTGAAAACACTGCATGTCGTTCTTTGTGTTAATCACACTGGACAGGAATGGCGTAAAATCTCTCTGCATCGTTTTGGAAAATGCACCATTATCGCTCGTAGAAAACATCACAGACAGAGTACGTGTCGGCTTGACAGCCGCGGCGTACACAACAGGTTTCGACATCTCAATCGATATGAGGATTCAAACAAACAAACAAACACAAGCCCCAATGGGCTAAACTCAGTCCACGAAAGCTTTCAGCACAATTCACGATATTCCCACAACAAAGTAAAGTCCGATATAGCAATAATATGGCGTTGTTGTTGTAATTCCGGAGCAAACAGGCATACGTCTTCACACTCTGAAGTCTACAATCTTTCTCCAATCATGAATATATGGCCGATTCTTCAAAACTGAAACATGAAAAAAAATAAAAATAATAATCAATCGTCCCCGGGGTGGGCTTGAACCACCAACCTTTCGCTCAACAGCCGAACGCGCTAACCGATTGCGCCACGGAGACTAACCTGAGCTTGTCTATTTTACAACATCGTATATAACTTTTATCAAATTACTGCAAAAAGCCTGTTTTGAGCATAATAATTTATCCCTCTGATCCAGTGAACTGGTGCCCTGATCGCACAATATGCCGGCCACTTACCATCACCAAGAGATATTGAGTAATGTGTTAAAGAAAATTGGTTTTAAGAACTCGGTTGCCCTAAAGCAATCATGAATATATGGCCGATTCTTCAAAACTGAAACAAACAAAAAACAAAAAAAATTAAATCAATCGTCCCCGGGTGGGCTTGAACCACCAACCTTTCGGTTAACAGCCGAACGCGCTATATAACCGTGAAGTGTGGGGAACCAGTAATACTGACTTGATCGAGAAAATACATATATCTTTCTGTAAGCATATCTTGGGTCTTAAAGTATCCACTATGTCTGCGATGGTCTACGGTGAATTGGCCAGGTACCCCGTTAAAATAAAGATAAACACCAGGATGATAAAGTTTTGGTGTAAATTGATAGAGGGTAAGGAAACCAAATTGAGTTCAAAAATGTATCAAGTAATGCTAAGTTTGCATGAAAACGGAATATATTCATCGCCGTGGATTCAACGAATAAAGCACATATTGGATACTTGTGGTATGTCAGATACGTGGCACGATCAAAATAGAATATCCTCTAGATGGGTTGTTAAAGGGGAATGTTATCACAATTTTTGAATGGGTAAAACCAATAAAAAGCAGTTCCCTGTGGCCTGCTTTATTTTTTAGAATTATTTTCAAAATTTTAGCGATGATGCAATATCCTGAAATACGGCTCCAAAGTGCCTGATTTTTACTCCCAGTAAATCCGCCCGGCGATTACCTTGTGACGTCACACAGTGAAGCGACCAGAGTCAAACATGGCGGATAACACAGATAGGGTACAAGCTCTGACACAGATTCCGATTTCAGCGTTAACCACGTTGAAGACTGTGACGTTGGAGATTATACAGGTCTTGGAACTGAATAGAATGTAGAGGCAGTAAGCGATCATGAAACTAGGAGAAGGAGAATCTATCGAGTCATATAGATTTGAGCCATATACAAGCGAATCTGGGGTCAAACTGAGTCGTCCTGATGTCGGGCCTGTTTCAAGCCTGTGGCAGGCCGTGTCAGGCTGTGGCAGGCCGGTTTAAATACACTGATTACATGCTTTATACACGAAATTACAACTATCTGTGGATCTTACAATAATCTTTATACATTTCTGCTTTTTATCTGGCATTTTTTTAGACATAAATCAGTTATTATAATGCACAGGATCGTAAATTTACTCTTCCGTGCTAAAAAAACTTCTAAATAATATAGCAAAAAGGAAACTAGGCCGGCTTGGCTTATTGTGGATGTCACTATAATATATATATTCATTTAAAATCTACAGATAATTTGTTATTGTAAGAGCATACTATGTAGTTATTTACGCCTTTATTTTTATATGTGTGTGTTTATTGGCATTGTATGGTTCATTATTTTTCATTTCTTACGGGACGGACAGATTGTTATACCGTGGCAGGCCGGCTTATTTACATTGCTTACGTGCTTAATTTTATTATGTGTTTGTCAATTATTGTTAGCGATTTGATGTTAAAACGGGAGCTAATCCATACCTGTGGATAAGTCCTCTCAAATGAAAACAAAGTTTCAATTCCAAAGTAAGCTATTTGATTTTGAAACAATAACTAATTCACCTGTGGAGAAGCCGTTTATTTCTTTTGGACACCCTGTTGCTGAACGCGCGACGTTAAACCTTAATTCTCACACTCTCCCTCTTGGACACCCTCCCATAAAAAATTGTTTGCTTCACACCTTTCTGTTGGTTTCAGTTACTCTTCCGGGTGATCAATTTCAATTTATTGTATCAAAAAAACATAGAATGTGTGTGCTCACATGGAGATACAAAAAGACACCAAATAATCAGGATAAGCTGGTGCCAGAAGTGAATTTCCTATATACGGGAATAAGTTGATTAAAAGTACATTGATTATTACAGTTCAGTTAATAGCTGTAGGATTCAGGATGGACTGTTCGAGGAGACGATGGAAGCGGTGTGGACCCAAACATGCAGGGAGATTTACAGTGCTTGTCTGCGGGAACGGTTTGTCGCTTGCCGAGTCCACGAGGTCGGTCGTCCCTGTATAACTCACGCACTCCGGCAGACTGAGGGGCTGTCTATTTTCTCTTTCTGTTAAAGATTTATTTGTCTTGATCTTGGAAATAGCTTCTTTCAGTATAGGGGGATATCCACACATTCTTGCCATCTCTGTTTTTGCATAGCTGTCGTCAGTGAAGTGAGCGAAATAAATGCGAGACCATTTCGTCGGCTTTCCCCACGTGTTTTGCACAAATTTCGTCGAATTTCTCCCCGATTTGTTCCCCGTTTGGCCACGGGTGCAACTTGAATCCATCTCCATTCGTGTTGCTACACCCCCCAACAACACACCGACGAGGTATGATGCCTCCAAAGTACGAGAATACAGTCGAAAAATATTGGAGCAACATTACTTGTTTACGTATACTAATGCTAATGCTATGGCGGACTGGTTCACTCTGTGACGTCATGGGTCAAAGGTCACCGCTTTGACAGGCTTGTGGTAGGAACGCCTTTAAATCGCCAAATTTACCGTTTTAAAGTTCGGATATCGGGGGGAAAACTATATAGTCGATTTCTTACAGTATCAATGTATATATTAACGTTTACATAGGTCCGGCGATAACATTCCCCTTTAACCAACGGCCAAAATTTCTTAATTTCAATAGTTGGGTATAAGAACTCCCAATAGTGTACAGATATTGGTTCCTTAGAAATTTTATTTCTGAGCAATTTTTTAAAAAATGTGAAGTATTTAATTGACACATAGGTTTCTTAACTCCGTCATGTATAATAGCCATTTCTTTAACTGTACACACAGTTGCTGCTGGCTCATGTATAGCATACATCCACTCTTCAGGAATTGCCGATTTAATCAAACTATACAACAATTCAACACGCTTCGGTGATGTCTCAGGACAAGCATCCAAACCAACCTCCTGTACCGCAGCCAGGTGTAAAAACCCAGGGATCACTTCATACAAAATATCCTTCAAGAGAAACAGTTTCGATCTGATGAACAGCTTCGAACACAATGTTTTTCCATTAACAGTGATTCTTGGATTGATAAAAAGTGGTTGACATAGAACAGATTCCCGATTAGAAATATCAATAGATGCACAATGCTGTATATCAACCCATGCCATAAACATGTCCTTATAAAATTCAGGAAGGCTATTTACAAGTGGCTTGTGAATGGTCATACAAAATAATTTAGACGAGAGACCCAAGTCCATCCAAGAGATATTGAGTAATGTGTTAAAGAAAATTGGTTTTAAGAACTCGGTTGCCCTAAAGCAATCATGAATATGTGGCCGATTCATCAAAACTGAAAATGAAAAAAAAAAACAGAAAAAATAATCAATCGTCATCGGCTGGGCTTGAACCAGCAACCTTTCGGTTAACAGCCGAACGCCCTTTTTTTTTTTTTGATATAATATTTATTCATCAGACATGTTTTACAGAGGCTTTATAATTTTTCGTCAGTCAAAACAATAAGAGTTCATATGAGTAATGGCAATCCGGCGTTAAAACAGAGAATCACAGATAAGAGAGACTGCCATAAATCTACATAATGTACAGAGTTACAAATCAGAACATGACATAACATCACTTTTTGTACTATAAGGTCAAGGTAATGACAGAATCAACTGATCTGCCTGACTAAGTTTGACAAACGGGTTCAGATTGACATATCTTTTCCGAAAGAGTGTTACATCTTTCCTCAGATAATGATAAGAAACTTTCACCCTTTGCTCTAACAACATTCTGAACAGCCTGAGCACGACAACTCTTTTGCCACAAAGAACAAACATATTCCTGGCTTTATATACAGCTACTCTGGCCACACTACACAGAATATTTACAAAATAACAGTTAATAACTTCAATAACGCGCTAACCGATTGCGCCACGGAGACTAAGCTGAGCTTGTCTATTTTACAACATCGTATATAACTTTTATCAAATTACTGCAAAAAACCTGTTTTGAGCATAATAATTTATCCCTCCGATCCAATGATCTGGTGCCCTGATCGCACAATATGCCGGCCACTTACCATCACCAAGAGATATTGAGTAATGTGTTAAAGAAAATTGATTTTAAGAACTCGGCTCCCCTAAAGCAATCATGAATATATGGCCGATTCTTCAAAACTGAAACAACAACAAAAAAACAACAAAAAAATTAATCAATCGTCCCCGGGTGGGCTTGAACCACCAGCCTTTCGGTTAACATCCGAACGCGCTAACCGATTGCGCCACGGAGACTAAGCTGAACTTGTCTATTTTACAACATCGTATATAACTTTTATCAAATTACTGCAAAAAACCTTTTGTAAGGAAAAATAATTTATTCACAAATCAATATACAAATCAACATATATACACAATCTCTTGACAGTCACATTCGATTAAAATTAATTATCACAGATTGTAAAATGGACTGCTGAGAACTATATTTACAATAAATACATTAACTTAGAGCCCTGTAATGAGGCGAATACATTATTTACACACCAATAACGTTCAAAGTCCCGTTTGCTCAGTCTATAATGGTCGACAGATATTCTTTGTTTTAAACGAGCTTTAGCAGATTGAACAATCGCAGTCTGTGATACATGCTTATTATTAAATATCGTTTCGTTTCGAGAACACCAGACAGTGAATAATAGCAAATTAACTAAATATATTAACACAGAGTTTTGCTCCTTTGACACTTTCGGATTAAACATTTTGTACAACAAGTGTTCACTTGTGAATGACGGGAAAAAGTGACAGTATGTAAAAAAAAGGTTTGAAATTCTGAAAGCACATTCCGTGTCATCTGACAATTGACAAACAAATGTTCTCTTGTTTCCGTATTGGTACAAAATACACATAGATTTGTGGTAGTTATATTTCTCATGAACAATATATCTCTAACCGGTAAAATATCATGACAAAGTTTGAAAGAAAAGTTAATCAAGTTATGATCCATAAACGAATGGAACGTTCTTCCCCAAATATCCCTCCATGGCAAGTTAGGCAAGCGTTTCACAATTCTAGGTTCTTCCACTACAGAGTTTAAAAACATACGATATATATATTTACTGGACCGAACATGTGAATTGGACTGCATAATTCCTACATATTCTTTCCATGCCGACAACACAAATTTATAAAATCGGGCCATGTTCTCCGAATGAGGTATCGTATTGGAGGCAAAGTCCGGTCTTTCTTTACGAAGTGACAGGCCTAGCCAGTATATAGTAAAATATGTCCAGTCAGCATTTGAACCATCAATTAATTTTAACGCATGCATCACAGCAAAAGTTTTCAACTTAGCAACTAAGCATTGTAAATTTACCCCGCCTTCAAGAAAATGATTGAATAAGACATTTCTACGAATACCCTCGGGCTTTCCATTCCACATAAATTTGAAAGTCAATCGATTACACTTGTTCACAAATGCGTTAGAAACAAAAGTTGATTGCACCATAAACCAAATACCGGCTAAAGCTACACAGTTGACAAACAGGGCCCTTCCCCTAAGGGTAAGATCTCTATATTTCGAAAAATCAAGGACATTTTCTAGTTTTGACAGTCTCAACTGGCTATTTAACTCATCACAGTTTTCCCCAAAATATACTCCACATATCTTAGCCGAGCTGACAACACTTAAACCAGGCGGGAGGCCGGATCCATCACCCTTTCCAATAGGCAAAACAGTACTTTTAACAATACTCAATTTTGCCCCCGAAGCATCTTCAAAACGATGTGACAAGTTAACAACACCACCAACAGATGTTTTGTCTGATACAATAGCTGTCGTGTCATCAGCAAAGGCAGAAATCTTAGTCTCTCTTTTACATCCTGGCAGTTTAATACCGCTTATACTGCTACTAGTTCTCACTGAAGATACAAATGGTTCCAACGTCATGACATACAACAAAGGCGATATCGCACAGCCTTGTCTTACACCACGTGACAATGTGAATGATTCAGTTAGAAATCCATTTACAATGATATTACTGGATATTCCCGAATACAGCATGCGTATCCACTTACAAAAACTAGGGCCGAAGCCATACTGCTGTAAGCAGCGAAACATAAACTCCCAGTCAACTCTGTCAAAGGCTTTCTCTTGATCAAGATTAATAAAATATGCATGTAAGTCATTTTGTACAACATAGTCATAAGAATTACGTAATAAGTGAATATTATCAAAAATATTTCTACCAGGTATCCCGCACGTCTGGTCTTGATTTACAATATGTGTAATGACCATTTTTAATCTTACTATTGCACAAGGATTTCGACACAATTTTGTAGTCTACGTTTAATAAACTAATGGATCTCCAGTTCTTAATGTGTTCAGAGTTCGTTGGGTCTTTGCACAATAAAGTAATAAGACCAGTGCGTTGAGTTTTACATAGCAACCCGTTGTCAAAACAATTATTTACAATCATCACAAATGTCTGCCCAATAAGAGGCCAAAACTGTAAATAAAATTCGGCCGGCAGACCATCACTTCCTGGCGATTTGTGCACAGGCATACATTTTAGAGCGTCATAACATTCCTGCTCCGTTAAATCCCCCTCGCATAATTGGCTAAGTTCGTCTGATAACGACGGCAAATCACGCAAAAATTCATCTTGAACTGACTTGTCAGTTTCCTGAGCCGTATACAATTCTTGATAAAAAAATTTAACACATTCAGATATAGAACTTTGATCATTATGTAAAACATTATTATCTCGCTCGTGGCACAGTAACTTTCTAATTAATTTCTTTTTTCCTCGGGCTTTCTCTCTTCTAAAAAAAGAACTAGTTGGCTTTTCAGCCTGTTCCAAATGTACAGCTTTTGACCGTATCACAGCCCCTCTCATACTTTCCTTCTGTAATGCATTAATGGATGATTTCACAATAGCAATTCTGTCTTTATTCACAACCGGATTAACTTGAAGTGACTGCAATTCTAACTGCAGGTCGTGTAGCTTCTGACGTTTAGCTTTTGCCTTTTGACACAAAATATTTCTAATAACTTGCTTCACATTCGATTTAAAAAGGTCCCACTTATCAGACAATTGCATATTATTATCAGATTCAAAAACATCTTTAAAAACATTTTCAACACTTTTCTTAATTTCATCGTCAGACAGGTGTGAAACATTACATTTCCAAAACCCAGGGCCCATACATATAACATCGTCAAATTTGACATCCATATATACACACGAATGGTCAGAAAAAGAAACATGATTCAGACACGATGACACTTTCTTCCATAACGTTACTAACATAAAAACGATCAAGCCTGGTGGCTATTCCCCCACGTGACCATGTATATACCTTCTTATTGGGGTGTTTCGTTCGAAAAATATCTTTTACATCATGGGTGATTTTCAAGGTTTGCATTTCTTCTTTTCCCTCAGAACCTCTGTTACAATTACCACCAGTTTTATCAAGATCAAGGTTTTCCACAAAATTAAAATCGCCTCCCAGTATAATTGGATCACTGCCGGCTAAAATATAATCAAGATCTTTAATAAACGTTTTACGTTCAGAAATGTTATTCGGACAATAAACACAGATCAGTTTTACATCAATATCGTGTATCTTTACTGATATCAATATATATCTACCATAAGGGCATCTCTTTACATAATTAATACTACAAGGTACCGAATATCTAATAATTATGCCGACACCACAGGATTTATTTGTGCCAAAGGCCCATTTGCAATCACCTGGTATATTTAAATGAGAAGCGTCATTGTTCTTCACAAAATGCGTTTCCTGAACAAACAGAATGTCAATGTTATTTTGGAAAACAAAATCACGTAATTGACCTTGCTTGTCAGTATCCAATAAACCATAGCCATTATAATGAAAAGAAAGCTGGGGAATAGATCCATTGTGAAGTTTTAAATAAACACAGTTCATTGTTTCCGTTCACGTTCCTTTAGTTTTTTCAACAACGCGGCCTGTTTTCTGTACTCAATTAGACTGCTATTGTCTGGTGAGCGCGGTGTTGGTGTCATTATTTCTTGAGTCAAGTTCTTTGTTTTTCCACGGGTTGTTGATTCCGCTTCCATCTCACTGGGACTGGCGGGCTCAGGTTGAATACTCTCGTGAGGGGCCACATGCATGGCCTCACTTCTCGGCGAATCATTATTCATCACAGGCGGAGATTTAACGTTGCCTGATGTTTTCTGACGTTTCTGAACCGGTGAGATTGCCGCAGTGCCAATTGTGGTACCACTAGCCGATACAATATGTATTTCTGCTTCCACAGCATTTTCGTTATCCGTTGTAGGATTAGCGCTATCTACTTCCCGAACGTTGGGATAAACTTCCTCAATCTCTTTCCCTTCTTCCATATTGTTTTCCTCGTCATCATTCTCCTCCGCGTCATCCACATCACTATCAATTTCATTTCCATGAGAATCGTACTTACGTACTTCCATACAAGCGTCACTGTCAGTCTCTTCCACGTCAACGTCAATCTCTGACTCCGCTTCCCCCACATTTTCACGAGGGGCATCAATACGATTTTTAACACGAGCAGCATAAGACACCGTTCGTGAACAGCATTCTGTCATATTGTGATTCTCAGAGCCACACATTTTGCATTTTTCGGGGCAATTTTGACCAGTATGGGGGTTCTCGTGAGGTGAAAACCCGTCGCAGTTACTGCACCATTTGGATTTACAATCATAGGCTTTATGTCGGGCCTGTCCGCAGGTTCCACACTCCTGTACCTGGCCTGGGTAGGTAAACATCACTACTTCCCCACTAAAAGTGATGAAGTTTGGCACGTAACGCTTTTGCTTACATCGAAAAAAATAGACACGAATGCCAGTTCTACAGTTCGCAAAGTCCGACCCAGATAGAAACGGTTTCTTGACCCCCAAACACTCACCATACGGCAGCAAGGCATCTCTGATGACACTGTCATCCATTTCGTCCGGGGCCCAGTGAGCGGTCACGTTCATGTAAACAGAACTCGCCGGGGTGATATTCCACACTGTATCTCCAATCGTAGATTCCGACTTGAGAAGAAGAGCGTTGTGCGCCCCCTCCGAACAAACTCTCAAATAGAAACATTTCTTGTAATAATTCTTCTGAAAGCACAACATATCCTTTCTCAGATCAATAACTTTTGCCAAAAACTCAGTAAAGTCTCTGTGTCCCCCTTGCGAAAACGCTGCTCTATCACTTGTCGCAATTGCAACGGACAATGTACGTCCCGGCTTAGCAGCCTGGTTGTAAACCACAGGTTTCGACATTTCTAAACTTGGTTCAAATCTGGCGACTAGGCGCCCCCACGGGCTAAATAAACTTTAACTCTCAGTTAAATTGTTCAGTCGACGAAACCAGATGAAGTCCAAAATATTTTCACTGTGTTGTTGTTGTTGCTGTAAACGGACAATTTAAAAATACGTCTGCTCACTCTCGCGTCTTTTTTTTTTCTCTTGAAATGAAAGTAATTTATTCACAAGTATGTACAACCATATACTTTGAAGTATACATCTTGTCAATCCTATTAAAAAACAAATAGTATCACAGATATGTTCAGGATTGACAGTCACTCACAATAAATATACAAGCTTTGAGTTACATGTCTTTGCAAAAACTCTATTTACCATCCAGTATTTTCTAAACGAATGCTCACTTAGCCTATAGTAGTCAACGTATACTCTTTGTCTTAAACGGGCGTTGATAGCTTTTACAATAGCAGTTTGAGATACTGTCTTGTTATTGAAAATTATTTCGTTTCTATGACACCAAACAGAGAATAGAATTAAATTTATCATATACACGATCACATCGCGCTGCTCTCTAGATAAGTTGCGTTTAAAAAGTTTGTACACCAAGTGTTCTTCACTGAATGTTGGAAAGAAATTACAGTACGACTGGAAAATGGATTTGTATACAGAAAGAACATTCTGAGTCATAAGACAGTTAACAAACAAGTGTTCTCTTGTTTCGGATATATTGCAATACACACAGAGATTGGTATCAACGATGTTTCTGTTATATAATGTTTCTCTTACAGGGAGAATGTCATGACATAATTTGTATGCAAAATTAACCAGATTATGGTCCACAAAAGGTGAAAACACATTTTTCCAAATATCGCTCCAAGCTAACTGGGGTAACCTATTAACAATTCTAGGTTTTTCCACAATTGAATTCAAAAACATACGGTACACAAATTTGCTGGGACGAAACAAGGAACCAGATTGTATCAAATTTATATATTCCTTCCAATCGGATAAAACAAATTCATAAAAGCGTGGCATTTTCTCCGAATGTGGGATTCTGGTGGAGGCAAAATCTGGTCTTTCCTTACGAAGTGAAAATCCGACCCAATATACCGCAAAATGTGTCCAATCAGCTTTCGTCCCAGCAATAAGTTTTAAAACGTGCATAACAGCAAATGTTTTAAGCTTTACTAAAACACACTGGAGGTTTAACCCTCCTTCGCAATACCTGCTATATACAACATTTCGGCGCATACTCTCCGGTTTGCCGTTCCACATAAACTCTCGCGTCTACAACTCAACTCCCAAAAAAAGCCTGTTTTGATGAATATGGATATATGGCCGATTCATCAAAACTGAAACATGAAAAAAACAAAAAAAATAATCGTCCCCGGGTGGGCTTGAACCACCAACCTTTCGGTAAACAGCCGAACGCGCTAACCGATTGCGCCACGGAGACTAAGCTGAGCTTGTCTATTTTACAACATAGTATATAACTGTTATCAAATTACTGCAAAAAGCCTGTTTTGCGCATAATAATTTATCCCTCTGATCCAGTGATCTGGTGTCCTGATCGCACAATATGCCGGCCACTTACCATCACCAAGAGATATTGAGTAATGTGTTATAGAAAATTGATTTTAAGAACTCGGCTCCCCTAAAGCAATCATGAATATTTTTTTTCTTTTGAAAGATAAAGAATTTATTCACAGATATATACAATTACATTGATAATACATACTTTTGAACCATTACACAGTGCAGTCCTTTAAAATATAATAAATATCACAGACAAAATTGGACTGTCTTAATTCGTTCTTTCAAAGTTTGCAATCAGTCTCTATGGACTACAACAAAAAGATAAGTCTTGACCGTTGTATCTTACAAATTGCGTTATTTCTGCACCATATCCTGCGAAAGGTTTCTCTTTCCAACCTAATAAAGTCCACATGTGCTCTACTTTTAATAGTTTGCTTTGCGACCGCAGTAATAGACTGAACTGTTCTATCTTTCCTTTGAAACACCACATCGTTTCGTGCACACCATGTACTAAATAACAAGACATTGATTAGATACATGTACAATACTTTGACCTCATTTGACATACGTACTGTGAATAATTTGTGAAACAGATGACTGTCGCTCATAACCGGGAAAAACCCATCGTACCGTATAAATATCAATTTAAATTCTTCAAAAACCTGTTTAATAACTGTACATTCTATGAAAAGATGTTTCTGAGTTTCAGAGGCAGGGCAAAATACACATTTATCGTCAGTTGCCACATTACGACGCAGTAAACGCTCTTTTACCGGTAAAATATCATGGACTAACTTAAAATTAAAATTAACAAGGTTGTGATTCATAAACATGTGAAATACATTATCCCATATATTTGTCCACAGCAACTGTGGCGCTGCTCGCATAACTCTTGGCACTTCCACCGTTCTAGTTACAAAGATGCTATATATATATATTTACATCTGTACATTGTTTGAGGCAAGGTCTGTCCGCTATAAAATTCCCTCCACGCGCCAAGTACAAATTTATAAAACACAGGCATGGTCTCAGAATGCGGAACATTTGGTCTAGCATATTCTGGACGTACAATCATGAATATATGGCCGATTCTTTAAAACTGAAACAACAAAAAAACAAAAAAATTAATCAATCGTCCCCGGGTGGGCTTGAACCAGCAACCTTTCGGTTAACAGCCGAACGCGCTAACCGATTGCGCCACGAAGACTAAGCTGAGCTTGTCTATTTTACAACATCGTATATAACTTTTATCAAATTACTGCAAAAAGCCAGTTTTGATGAATATGAATATATGGCCGATTCATCAAAACTGAAACATGAAAAAAACAAAAAAAATAATCAATCGTCCCCGGATGGGCTTGAACCACCAACCTTTCGGTTAACAGCCGAACGCGCTAACCGATTGCGCCACGAAGACTAAGCTGAGCTTGTCTATTTTACAACATCGTATATAAATTTTATCAAATTACTGCAAAAAGCCTGGGGTTTTTTGGGGGTTTTTCTTTTGAAATGAAAAAATAGTTTATTCACAGAAATATATACATGCTATTAAGCCGCACAATGGAAGTCCCAACTAAAATATCAATATATCACAGACAAATTAGGACTTCCTGCTCTGACATATCAATATTCAACTGTACAATCAATACCGTAATGAAAAACTACAATAATAATACTAACTTAAAATTTTGCAATGTACAAATGGCATTATTTCGACACCAAGTTTTCTTGAAAGTGGCCGTACTTAACCGCACAAAATCAACACAAACCCTTGACTTAATACATGCTTTAACCTCCTGATTAATCGAATTCACAGATCTCCTTTTGTTTTGAAAAATGATCTCGTTTCGGGCACACCAGACACAAAAGAGGCAGACACTTGTCAAGAACGAATACACAGCCGTTTCTTGTTTCGACAATCGAACACCAAATAATTGATGTATCAAATGTGCCTCATTAAAAGAAGGGAAAAAACTGCCATACAACAAAAACACCTGTCTCAAATGCATAAAAACTTGCTGCACAACCACACATTCTATAAACAGATGGTTTCTGGTTTCAGAATTGATACAAAAGACACACACATCATCGGTACATACATTCCTCCTTAACAATCGTTCTTTCACAGGTAAAATATTATGTACAAGCTTATATGAAAAGTTCACCAGGTTATTGTCAATAAAGTTATGAAATACAGCTCGCCAAATAAGGGACCAAGGCAGTGATGGCTGAGCCATAACAACCCGTGGCGATTCAACAATCTTACTCAGGAAAACAGTGTAAATGAATTTGTTGCTATACATTTTTGTAGGCAACTGCTGCCCGTTATAAAAATCCTTCCAAGCCGACAGAACAAAACGATAGAAAGCTGACGGCTCCAAAGAATGTGGAATACTAGGTGTAGCCCAATCGAGACATACGTTCCTGAGCGGAATACCCATCCAATATATAGCAAAATGTTTCCACTCCGCATCTGTGCCATAAATCAATTTCAAAACATGTTTTACAGCAAAAGTATTCAACTTACAATCGATATTTTGAATATTCAGACCGCCCATGTCATAACTGTTATACAAAACGGAACGCTTTAAGCCCTCAGGCTTTCCGTCCCACAAAAATTTAAAAACACTCTGAATACACTGGATAATACATTGTTTAGATAACATTGCACATTGGGCTGTATACCAAAGAACAGCCAAAGCGACCGTATTTATTAAAACAGCTTTACCTCGCAAGCTAAGATATCGACCAGACCAACAAGTGACATTCCTTTTAACCTTATTAAGGATATGAGCACTGTTCAATTCGTCTCTGTTTTCACCGAAGAAAACCCCAAATATTTTGAAATTATTTACAATTTTAAATCCAACAACAGGGAATTGGTCTATTTTCCATATCCCTAATGGTAACGCAGAACTCTTGTCAACATTGAGTCTGGCCCCTGACGCCTCTTCAAATCTATTACCAAGTTTAACCACTTGATTGACCGACTCACTGTCAGAGACAATGACAGTGGCGTCATCAGCGAAAGCTGTAACCTTTGCTTGCTTTCTGGTACCCGGGATACGAATACCCTTAATAGATTCACAATTCCTTATTGCAGCAATCAAAGGTTCCAAAGTTAAAACATACAACAAAGGGGAAATCGAACACCCTTGCCTTACCCCTCTACTTAAAGAAAAGCTGTCGGTCACATGGCCATTAACTAGAATAGAACTCGAGATATCAGTATATAACACCTTTATCCATCTACAAAAGTCAGGGTGTCACCCGAGTCCTTAAGACAGGTAGCATTAATTTAACTAGAAAAGAAAATTTGGAAAATTTGTTTCTGCTCTGTGTACTCAACAACAAACTAGATGGGTTAAACGGAGATAACATTTATTTTTACAAACAATGATGACATAAAAAAAACAAACATACAATAATAGATTGATTCTCTTTCGTGTGTGTATATACGAACCCAGCGCTGGGACTATTTATAGTACCGGTATGTATTGTCCAATCACGTGAACTTTAGACTGCTTAGTCGTTGCACAGGGTCCTTGATGATGAAAGACATGCCACTGCAGGTAGAGTTCATTATGGAATGTTAGTCCACAAGTCCATGGTATTGGAGGATGGTATACAGCGTTGGTATATGCGCAGATTCAATCGTTGATTTCGTAATTCCAAATTCACCAACATCCAGTTAATATGTCGGTCTGTTTCGAGAGGCAATAGGACTCACAGTTGTGATTTGCCAAGCTTCAGCTTTCATCAGTGTCCTCTTACTGGAAATATACAAGTCGGGCGTTTCGGAATAATTCAATATGCTCAACAGTTATTCCAATATTTATATGAATACAAATTGTATCGTCCTGCGTTCGTAGTTGATAGTTTGTACATTATATCATAGTAAATAAACCATCATAATACTGCGTGAGCCAACGTATACATTATACGAATCAATTCACGGCAATGAATGTATATATGTATTATATTCGATTACTGGCTCTAAGCGGAAAATAGATATAGCGTGCTTTCGCCTTACAATACAATAACAATATTCGAGTCAATACAATAATGGTTATAAATACCTGGGAATAAACAAGTCACCAGTATACAATAATATCTCGCCTGGTCCTAATACGGCAACACAGGCTACCTGGTCCTCTCAGCAACACAGGTAATACGACGTGTGCTTCGTTCGCCTGACCGGCACAGAATGAATTTCATGTAATATAAAACTTCTATATTTGCTCTCAGTCTTAACAGATGACCAGGAAAAATAACGATTGACCAATACAATACAAGAAAACGGGCTGTCGATGAATAAAATACAGGCTTGTCTATTACATATCAAAGCACTTAACGGAGCGTGCTGGACAACCGCAGAATAACAATGACAGCGATCCATTTCAGAACAGCTGTTTACAATCGGAACACCTCATATTACAAATTCAACAGTTAAAGTAATCCCTGCCACAGATCGAACTACTTCTGTACAATGTAATACAGTCACCTCTGTGACATCTCCCCCCTCTTAAGTGGGAAATTCATTTACCATAATCCTATTAATCATCTTGTTGTGTATCCACAGTGTTTCTGCTCAAAAAGTCTGCAGCTACGTTTGCTTTGCCCTTAATGGCTTCAATATCAAAACTACAAGTTTGCAGAAATAATGCCCAACGCATTAATCTGGCATTGGTCAGTTTAGCTTTGTTCAAATAGGCTAAGGGCTGGTGATCGGTTTGTAACAAAAACCTCCGCCCATATAAGTATATATTGAACTTTACTATTGCCCAAACAACGGCTAAATCCTCTCTCTCTACAGCGGAAAACCTGGTTTCTTGTTCCAACAATTTCCTGCTGGCATATGCTAGTGGATAGAATTCCCCATTGAATTCTTGTAACAGGACTGCTCCTAATCCTACGTTAGAAGCATCAGTTCTTACAACAAATTGCTTGTCAAAATCAGGTAGTTTGAGTATAGGTTCAGCACATAAACGACTCTTCAGGGTATCAAACGCTCGATCATGAACTGGCAGCCAGTCTAACTTGTTCGGTCTGCCTTTGCGAGTTAGATCGGTCAAAGGAGCGGCGATAGTTGAGTAATTGGGGACATATCTTTGATAAAAACCAATGAGGCCTAAGAAAGATCTCAATTCTTTTTTTGTTGTGGGTCTAGGGGCTAATTTAATTTTAGCAATTTTGTCCTCAATTGTACTCAAACTACCTTGTCCTACAATGTGACCAGTATACTCAATTTGGGTGTAACCCAAAAAACATTTGGATGGTTTTACAGTTAGATTGCTCTCTCGAATGCGTCGAAATAACTCTTCTAATATGTCAAGATGCTCTTGCCAGGTTTCAGTATATACCAAAACGTCATCAATGAAACTGTCTACATTTTTCATACCAGCTAGGAGTTTTCTCATCATCCTATTATACGAGCTACCTGCATTTTTCAAACCAAAAGGCATACGAGTGAATCTCTTCAA
>JAVTVY010018030.1:0-82165 GCA_036873755.1 Hanleya hanleyi
ATTTCGACAATTGTGATCTTCCGATAACAGCAGTGTCATCTCCTGGATTACTGTTGGTAGAAGCAGCCAATGAACTGCTATTGCTGCCACTGTCCCTCTACTTAATTAATCTCTGTATGTTGTGCCGAATGCAATATGTCGACCTACAATCTCTGTGATATCTAAATGTTTTCACTCCATCGAGGATATCTGTTTTATTCTCGAGTAGGACTTGTCCAGTTTCATCCTGGCGTTGGTTGCAGGCTGAAAATAACGATTACAGCTTCGTCTTGTCAGGAAGGACAGGTGGATTCTTCCTTGAGAAAGACGCAGAACAAAATATGCTGGATTCTACGTCAAAAATGTCCAATCTGGCCTTCTTGGTAGGGGCAGCAACACTGAATTCCACCATTCTGATACTAACGTTAATTCCTCTAATAAACATGAGGAATGACAAGAAGCTGATGAGGAATGTACGACATGGCGGATGGGCATCTGTATGGCAAATAGGTATACATACCATTGAGAATGAGTACTCTTCCTCATCATAATGTACACTTTTCCGATGGAAGTAGGTCCATTCCTTATTGTGTAAAAAACTTTGCAGAACAGACTCCGCAATACCTAATGTCACTCGCTCTTCTTGGAGGGTGGTCAGCCATTCTGAGGAAGCTTATAAACATATATTGGGTATGCTTCACTAACCTGCAGCACAAAAATCATAACAACAGAGTAGGTTATTAGCAGCCAAAATTTATAGTGCAGTTACATTCAAGAACGGTTGATATTTCCCCACCCCACACCCCTGGAAAATAGGTCACAACTTGGTTTGTAATTGTATTCAACCTTGGCATCATGCATTTCCTTACTTCTGACACCATAACGATCAGTTTGATATATGATGACCTTTGGTAGAATGCTGGTTTGGATTACTCGGAAAGTAATCCCGTTTTGGGACCCATGCTGCAGCGCTAACTGTAATATGAAAGTCCCAAGTAAAAATGTAGAAAATTAATAATTGACAATCTTTGACCTTGACCTCTGGTGACCTAATTAACTCAAAATGTAGCTTAACTAATCCCTGAATAGACCCAAGACATGGCCATTGGCATTTGGAGTAGTTATGTGTCAAAATATGCAACTAATTTTAAGCTGTCCAACTTCAAACAATTTTGCCTGTTTTGGCGCAATAAAAAGACCATTTTTGAAATTGCGTCAAAAACAGTTCTGTGCCACAAACTAAATAATAATAAACTCCACTTGTTTAGACTTTTTGCAGAATAGGGTACTTCTTGGCTTCCATTTGAACCGATTTAGGTTGAGAAAGTTCCATTGGTATGGTACCTGCAGCGAGTTTTCCTACGGGTGGTCACGTTTTAGAGAGGGGTCAGATTTCGTGACCTTTTGACCTCTGGTGACCTACTTAATTGACATATTAGCATATAACAGATACCAACATATACAGGATCAGATTACCAACATTTCGAGTGGCCAAATTTCATTATATCACCATCACTTGCAAAGTTATTCGACTTTATATTTCCCCTACCCCCAAATCTGGTCCCTCAGATTGGACTCGGGTGCCCGTCTTTAAGAGGTGATTACTACCACTAAGCTGTGAGTCCCGGCTTGCTTTCAAACTTTTTTTGCATCTATGGATATAGGACTTTCAAAACAACATAATGAGAATTTGCCACCCCAGGTGGTACCGATATCTGGTCTGGCTCATGGACTAGTATGGGAATATACGTTTTGGTATCTAGGGGAGCCCCTAATGGGCCGATGGAGTTGTATGAGGTATCAAAGTGAAGCCTATGTGAAGGGGCATCCAGTCATGGGTGGGTGCATGTAAAATTTTTCCTGAAAAAAAACCGTAACACGGACTTTATCGAAAAATCCGGGAAAATGCCTATATGGGGTATGGGGGGTATATAGGTCGCCGGGCTTAACGGGGCTTGCCTATCAATAGAGTTATCTCCCCCTAGTTCCAGGGTGGGTGTATGTAAAAATTTTCCTGAAAAAATGCGGAACACGGACTTTATTCTAAATTACGGGAAAATGCCTATATGGGGTATGGGGGGTATAGGACCATCCTGCGAAACCTACTTTTATACATTTGCGGTAGGGTTGTTTGGATTTGTTTTCACGTCTCGTCATTTAGAACACGATAGGAAGTGTCCCGGAGCGAATCGGTGAAATTTTTGAAAAAGTACGATATAGCCCCATATAGTCCCATACTGGCGCACTGGCCAATGTTGAACCTAATAGGAAACCCACTTCTATACATTTGCGGTAGGGTTGTGGGGTATGGTTTTCTTAGTCTCGTCATTTAGAACATGATAGGAAGTGTCCCGGAGCGAAACGGTGAAATTTTTGAAAAAAAGTCACCGAGGTCTGTATATAGGCCTATAGCCTAGGATGGCTAGATGGGGGTATAGGACCCATGTTTGTCCCCCTGGGAAACCTACTTCTAGACATTTGCAGTAGGGTTGTTTGGATTTGTTTTTCACGTCTCGTCATTTAGAACATGATAGGAAGTGTCCCGGAGCGAATCGGTGAAATTTTTGAAAAAGTACCATATAGCCCCATATAGTCCCATACTGGTGCACTGGCCAATGTTGAGCCTAATGGGAAACCTACTTCTATACATTTGCGGTAGGGTTGTTTGGATTTGTTTTTCACGTCTCGTCATTTAGAACATGACAGGAAGTGTCCCGCAGCGAAACGGTGAAATTTTTGAAAAAAGTCACCGAGCTATGGGTGTATAGGGCCATACGGGGTGGACGTGTTGGAGTCTAGGTGGGCCACTAATGGTCCGATGGGGTCGAGTGAGGTCTTATTGTGAAGCTCTCATGCAGGAGGAGCACTTGACTACACTAATGGTTCGTCCGCTGTCAATACTCTGCGCATGCGCAGCCTGGCCGTAGTATAGAAAGCAGGCATTTTGGGGGGTGTGTGTGGGTGTGTTTGGGTTAGAGATGGGCTATTCACGGTTCGAATGGGTCGTATGAGGTATCCATGTGAAGCTTGTGTGGGGTAGAGTCAGAATGGCGTGTTTTAAATGCAAGTCGCGTCAATCGGCGCATGCGCAGCCTGGCCGTAGTAGAGAAAAACAGGCATTTTGGGGCATGTGTGTGTGTGTGCGTATGTGTTTGGGGTAGAGATGGCCCGCTATGGGTCCGAATGGGTCGTGGAAGGTGTCAAAGTGAAGCTTGTGTGGGTTAGAGTCAGAATGATGTGCTTTTAGGTGCAAGTCGCGTCAATCTGCGCATGCGCAGTTGGTTGAAGTAAGTAAAGTGCCCATTTTGGAGGTGTGTGGAGGAGAGTTTGGTGTCGATCATCAGTACGAGTAGTAGCCAAAGTAGCCATTTTGGGGCAGTGAAGGAAGGTATTTGGTGTAGAGAGGGACCATCGCTGGTCCGAATGCGTCGTATGAGGTGTCATCTTGTAGCAACGTCCGCCAACACCAAGCTTAACGCTTCAACGCCCTGGTGAAATAGCTCAGAAGTTCTGATTTTCTAGATATTCCATGGAATTGTCACTAATTCTTCGAAATGCAGTGACGCCCGTCACGCTCGTCGTTACGCCTTAACGCTCTAACATAACGCCTTGACGCCATGATATAGACCGGAGAGAGAACAACAACAACAACAACAACGATGACACATGAGAGAACAACAACAACAAGAAGTTTTTTCATATAGTTTATTTTCCCCAATGTTACAGCATACCCACGCTGGGGAGCCGCGTTGGGTATGTTTACAACTCAAAAAGACTCTTGCCCAATCAGAGGCCACCATTTGCATCTGTCATATTCGTTCCTGTCCGTTAGATGTATTCTTGTCCAATCAGAAGTCGCCATTTCAGCAAGTTCCATCTTCGGCCATGTTCGCTCTGAACCGTTTATTCTAATCATCGTCGCACAGGCCTGGATATTCTTCGGGCAGCATGTCCTGAAACAGTTGTTTGCGCATTCTGATCGCATTTTCCAGGGCCTCGGTGAGTGGTAGCCCCATAGCCTCTTCCAAGTGACGCTTGGTCTTCGTGATGAACCTGTGCGTGGGATCGCCTTTCATTTCAAGCGGTAGTAAGGTATACTGTTCATAGATCGCCATGGCTGTTTTCCTGATGCGGGGGCGCATTTGGGTGTACGTCTGTTGTAAATTATCCTCCCCGGCGTCCTCAATCGCTGCAGCGTAAGTATTGATAGCTGCTGTCACAATACGATCCCAGAAGGTAGGTTCTGCCTCACTTTCCACGGACGTATTCTGACTATCTGAGGGCAAGCTCCCCGCATCAGTCGCGTCAATCTGCGCATGCGCAGTTGGTTGTAGTAAGTAAAGTGCCCATTTTGGAGGTGTGTGGAGGAGAGTTTGGTGTCGATCATCAGTACGAGTAGTAGCCAAAGTAGCCATTTTGGGGCAGTGAAGGAAGGTATTGGGTGTAGAGAGGGACCATCCCTGGTCCGAATGCGTCGTATGAGGTGTCATCTTGTAGCAACGTCCGCCAACGCCAAGCTTAACGCTTCAACGCCCTGGTGAAATAGCTCAGAAGTTCTGATTTTCTAGATATTCCATGGAATTGTCACTAATTCTTCGAAATGCAGTGACGCCCGTCAACGCTCGTAGTTACGCCTTAACGCTCTAACATAACGCCTTGACGCCATGATATAGACCGGAGAGAGAACAACAACAACAACAACAACGATGACACATGAGAGAACAACAACAACAAGAAGTTTTTTCATATAGTTTATTTTCCCCAATGTTACAGCATACCCACGCTGGGGGAGCCGCGTTGGGTATGTTTACAACTCAAAAAGACTCTTGCCCAATCAGAGGCCACCATTTGCATCTGTCATATTCGTTCCTGTCCGTTAGATGTATTCTTGTCCAATCAGAAGTCGCCATTTCAGCAAGTTCCATCTTCGACCATGTTCGCTCTGAACCGTTTATTCTAATCATCGTCGGACAGGCCTGGATATTCTTCGGGCAGCATGTCCTGAAACAGTTGTTTGCGCATTTTCGCATTTTCCAGGGCCTCGGTGGGTGGTAGCCCCATAGCCTCTTCCAAGTGACGCTTGGTCTTCATGATGGACCTGTGCGTGGGATCGCCTTTCATTTCAAGCGGTAGTAAGGTATACTGTTCATAGATCGCCATGGCTGTTTTCCTGATGCGGGGGCCCATTTGGGTGTACGTCTGTTGTAAATTATCCTCTCCGGCGTCCTCAATCGCTGCAGCGTAAGTATTGATAGCTGCTGTCACAATACGATCCCAGAAGGTAGGTTCTGCCTCACTTTCCACGGACGTATTCTGACTATCTGAGGGCAAGCTCCCCGCATCAGTCGCGTCAATCTGCGCATGCGCAGTTGGTTGTAGTAAGTAAAGTGCCCATTTTGGAGGTGTGTGGAGGAGAGTTTGGTGTCGATCATCAGTACGAGTAGTAGCCAAAGTAGCCATTTTGGGGCAGTGAAGGAAGGTATTGGGTGTAGAGAGGGACCATCCCTGGTCCGAATGCGTCGTATGAGGTGTCATCTTGTAGCAACGTCCGCCAACGCCAAGCTTAACGCTTCAACGCCCTGGTGAAATAGCTCAGAAGTTCTGATTTTCTAGATATTCCATGGAATTGTCACTAATTCTTCGAAATGCAGTGACGCCCGTCGACGCCCGTCGTTACACCTTAACGCTCTAACATAACGCCTTGACGCCATGATATAGACCGGAGAGAGAACAACAACAACAACAACAACAACGATGACACATGAGAGAACAACAACAACAAGAAGTTTTTTCATATAGTTTATTTTCCCCAATGTTACAGCATACCCACGCTGGGGGAACCGCGTTGGGTATGTTTACAACTCAAAAAGACTCTTGCCCAATCAGAGGCCACCATTTGCATCTGTCATATTCGTTCCTGTCCGTTAGATGTATTCTTGTGCAGAAGTCGCCATTTCAGCAAGTTCCATCTTCGACCATGTTCGCTCTGAACCGTTTATTCTAATCATCGTCGGACAGGCCTGGATATTCTTCGGGCAGCATGTCCTGAAACAGTTGTTTGCGCATTCTAATCGCATTTTCCAGGGCCTCGGTGGGTGGTAGCCCCATAACCTCTTCCAAGTGACGCTTGGTCTTCATGATGGACCTGTGCGTGGGATCGCCTTTTATTTCAAGCGGTAGTAAGGTATACTGTTCATAGATCGCCATGGCTGTTTTCCTGATGCGGGGGCGCATTTGGGTGTACGTCTGTTGTAAATTATCCTCTCCGGCGTCCTCAATCGCTGCAGCGTAAGTATTGATAGCTGCTGTCACAATACGATCACAAAATACTCGCTTCTGATTGGACGAGAGCTCTGTGACGGATTTGAAATACTCGCTTCTGATTGGTGTACGTCGCTAAAGGTGACCGGAACTGACCTTTGACCCCGGCGCGCGCGGTGTAAAGGTTTCCACCGCGTCAAATCAGAAGCGAGTATTTTGACGCGGTGCATTATGGGACATATCCAAGATGGCGGTTCCAAAATGGCGGATCCAACATGGCGGCTCCAAAATGGCGGATCCAACATGAACTGGAAAGCGGCGTATGTCAGAGCAATAGCACAAAAGCAACATTTGTTTGAACGCATCATTAAACGACGTTAAAGCGTTAAGAAAGTGTGTTAAGGCGTTGAGACGGGCGTTAAGGGGTTGAGACGGGCGTTAAGGCGTAACGACGGGCGTTGACGGGCGTCGCTGCATTTCGGTGAATTGGTGCCAATTCCATGGAAATCAGAGCTTCTGAGCTAATTCACCAGGGCGTTGAAGCGTTAAGCTAAGCGTTGACGGGCGTTACTATCTATAAAAGCGAGCGTATTTCCAAAAACACGCACAGTCGACGTTCAACCGTCAACATGACTTATACTTGCTCTGAGTGCGAACGCACGTTCACCAGACATTATGATATGATGCGACACCAGAAAACTATACATGGGATTGAAGACTCTGAGGAGTCCGTTGAGGCGGATGCTGATACAGCGACTGCTGAGAGTGTACCGACTGATACCGAAACAGAGATTGCCGAGAGTCTATCTAGTGATGCGGGGAGCTTGACCTAGGATAGTCAGAATACGTCCGTGGAAAGTGAAGCAGAACCTACCTTCTGGGATCGTATTGTGACAGGAGCTATCAATACTTACGCTGCAGCGATTGAGGACGTCGGAGAGGATAATTTACAACAGACGTACACCCAAATGCGCCCCCGCATCAGGAAAACAGCCATGGCGATCTATGAACAGTATACCTTACTACCGCTTGAAATGAAAGGCGATCCCACGCACAGGTTCATCATGAAGACCAAGCGTCACTTGGAAGAGGCTATGGGGCTACCACCCACCGAGGCCCCGGAAAATGCGATCAGAATGTGCAAACAACTGTTTCAGGACATGCTGCTCGAAGAATATCCAGGCCTGTGCGACGATGATTAGAATACACGGTTCAGAGCGAACATGGTCGAAGATGGAACTTGTTGAAATGGCGACTTCTGATTAGACAAGAATACATCTAACAGACAGGAACGAATATGACAGATGCAAATGGTGGCCTCTGATTGGGCAAGAGTCTTTTTGAGTTGTAAACATATCCAACGCGGCTCCCCCAGCGTGGGTATGCTGTAACATTGGGGAAAATAAACTATATGAAAAAAACTTCTTGTTGTTGTTGTTCTCTCATGTGTCATCGTTGTTGTTGTTGTTGTTGTTGTTCTCTCTCCGGTCTATACCATGGCGTCAAGGTGTTATGTTAGAGCGTTAAGGCGTAACTACGAGCGTTGACGGGCGTCACTGCATTTCGAAGAATTAGTGACAATTCCATGGAATATCTAGAAAATCAGAACTTCTGAGCTATTTCACCAGGGCGTTGAAGCGTTAAGCTTGGCGTTGGCGGACGTTGATACAAGATGACACCTCATACGACGCATTCGGACCAGGGATGGTCCCTCTCTACACCAAATACCTTCCTTCACTGCCACAAAATGGCTACTTTGGTTACTACTCGTACTGATGATCGACACCAAACTCTCCTCCACACACCTCCAAAATGGGCACTTTACTTACTACAACCAACTGCGCATGCGCAGATTGACGCGACTTGCACGTAAAAGCACATCATTCTGACTCTAACCCACACAAGCTTCACTCTGACACCTTCCACGACCCATTCGGACCCATAGTGGGCCATCTCTACCCCAAACACACACACACACATACCCCAAAATGCCTGTTTTTTCTACTACGGCCAGGCTGCGCATGCGCCGATTGACGCGACTTGCATTTAAAACACGCCATTCTGACTCTACCACACACAAGCTTCATATGGATACCTCATGCGACCCATTCGAACCGTGAATAGCCCATCTCTAACCCAAACACACCCACACACACCCCCAAAAATGTCTGCTTTCTATACTACGGCCAGGCTGCGCATGCGCAGAGTATTGACAACGGACGAACCATTAGTGTAGTCAAGTGCTCCTGCATGAGAGCTTCACAATAAGAGCTCACTCGACCCCATCGGACCATTAGTGGCCCACCTAGACTCCAACAAAAAAATTTCACCGTTTCGCTCCGGGACACTTCCTATCATGTTCTAAATGACGAGACGTGAAAAACAAATCCAAACAACCCTACCGCAAATGTATAGAAGTAGGTTTCCCATTAGGCTCAACATTGGCCAGTGCACCAGTATGGGACTATATGGGGCTATATGGTACTTTTTCAAAAATTTCACCGATTCGCTCCGGGACACTTCCTATCATGTTCTAAATGACGAGACGTGAAAAACAAATCCAAACAACCCTACTGCAAATGTCTAGAAGTAGGTTTCCCAGGGGGACAAACATGGGTCCTATACCCCCATATAGCCAGCCTAGGCTATAGGCCTATATACAGACCTCGGTGACTTTTTTCAAAAATTTCACCGTTTCGCTCCGGGACACTTCCTATCATGTTCTAAATGACGAGACTAAGAAAACGAGACCCCACAACCCTACCGCAAATGTACAGAAGTGGGTTTCTCATTAGGTTCAACATTGGCCAGTGCGCCAGTATGGGACTATATGGGGCTATATCGTACTTTTTCAAAAATTTCACCGATTCGCTCCGCGACACTTCCTATCATGTTCTAAATGACGAGACGTGAAAAACAAATCCAAACAACCCTACCGCAAATGTCTAGAAGTAGGTTTCCCAGGATGGCCCTATACCCCCCATACCCCATATAGGCATTTTCCCGTAATTTAGGATAAAGTCCGTGTTCCGTATTTTTTCAGGAAAATTTTTACATACACCCACCCTGGAACTAGGGGGAGATAACTCTATTGATAGGCAATCCCCGTTAAGCCCGGCGACCTATATACGCCCCATACCCCATATAGGCATTTTCCCGGATTTTTCGATAAACTCCGTGTTCCATTTTTCTTTTTTCAGGAAAATTTTTACATGCACCCACCCATGACATGCTTCACTTTGATACCTCATACAACTCCATCGGCCCATTAGGGGCTCCCCTAGATACCAAAACGTCTATTCCCATACCCTTTGGCCACCGCGCATGCGCAGAATGCCGATATTTCAACCCCACACCCAGTCCATCAGATGCCCCTTCACGAATGCTTCACTTTGATACCTCACTCGACCCAATCGGTCCATTAGTGGCTCCCCTAGCTCCAAAACGTCTATTTCCATACCCTTTGGCCACCGCGCATGCGCAGAATGCCGATATTTCAACCCCACACCCAGCCCGTCAGATGCCCCTTCACGAATGCTTCACTTTGATACCTCATACGACTCCATCGGCCCATTAGGGGCTTCCCTAGATCCCAAAACGTCTATTTCCTTACCCTTGGGCCACCGCGCATGCGCGGAATGACGCTATTTCAACCCCACGCCCAGCCCATTAGATGCCCCCTCACATATGCTTCACTTTGATACCTCATACAACTCCATCGGCCCATGAGAACCTCGCTCGATCCCAAAACGTCTATTTCCATACCCTTGGGCCACCGCGCATGCGCAGAATGCCGCTATTTCAACCCCACACCCAACCCATTAGATGCCGCTTCACGAATGCTTCACTTTGATACCTCACTCGACCCCATCGGACCATTTTATCTAGGGACTGCTTTTTATCCGCGGAAGCTTTTTCCCGCGACCGCATCACCGCGGAGGAATACATTCCCTTTTCCACAACATTCAAAATGGCCGCCCACACCGCCTCAAAAATTCAAGATGGCGGCCAAACTCTGGCAGATCGAGTTGCCCCCCATGCCCCCCCTTGCATCCAAAGTGTACAGATGGCGCCACCATAGGAAGTTGTGACGTCATTTTTACATCCGGGGGAAAGTTAGCTTTAAATAGCCTTTACCTACTACTATTGCATTAGATTTCAACTGTGAGAAACCGGAGTTCCAGACCATCCCCCACGGCCGCTATTTTGGATTTGACCGTCCATTCTTTGACAAATTTGTATTCGGGACTGAAAATAAGGTCATAAAAACACAAAAACTGCGAGTTTCATAGACGATCCTTCATGACCGCTATTTTGGATTTGACCGTCAAGTGCGGAGAAACATGCAGATAGACTCAAAATGGCAAAATGAGCCAAAATAATACGCTATGGTGAGTGCCGAATTCATAGGGGCTGAAAAATATATATTGAGTTTGACAAACAGCATGAGAATACACCAGCCGCAGATTACCCCACTTGGCTGCCATTTTGAATTTCACCATAATTCCTTGCACCTAGGATTATACACATGAGTAGTGTGATTAACGTCACAGGACCTACGAAGTAGGGTGAGGAAGATGACTTAGGGGTCCTAAGTAGGTCAAATTTCACCAAAAGTTAGTCAGCTCATAACTTGCTGGTAACAGTTCCTTAATGCACCTTCATGCCAAAAATCAAGGTTCTAATATCAACGGTTCTCCTTATTTTTCCGATGAAATGATTCGGATGGACTGACTGACTGACTGACTGACTCACTCACTCACTCACTCACTCACTCATTCATTACCGGACACTTTGCAAATGAGAGCCTACTTCGTGGGAAAATAGACTTAAAATAGATTGGTTTCGACAGATTGGTACTTTGAAACTGACAATCAGACCTTGAATACGATGAACATGACAAAAGAAAACGATCCTCAGATGACTCCATCAATGCCGTGATTTTGAAGCTTTACGCTGAGAATTATGCATATAGAATCAAGCTGGTTATGAATCATAGATTATGATGCGAAACAAGTCAGAGTCGACAAATTAGTACAAGAAACTAAACCATATTTCCGGAATATGACGAACATCACGAAAAAGCTAGTGTCTCGAATGAAACCCACATGGCCACAGTAAAGCCTTAAACTCAACATTTAAAACAATGAGTCTCTGATGACCCCACATGCCCACCATTTTAGAATTACTCAGGATTCTTTGCACATTGGAAAAAGTAAGTTGACTAACAATAATTGATAAATGATATATAAATTTATAACCCCAGAAAGTTGCAATTCTTAGTGTCTTCTCTGTTATGAAGATCATGTTTTGAAGGAATAGAGAGGAAATTTTTGCCCACAATCTAAGTAAGATAATCCAAATACCTAATTCATATAATAGCTTTAGCATCAAATTCAACAAAAAAACAAACGATCATAGTATACATAAACATAGACAAGTTTCCTGCAAGAGAGAATACGCCAACAATTTCAATGATGCCGGCAAGACATTATGACGTTCCAAAAATATTAAATCCGTATCACTGATCAGTATTCTTAATCCATATGATTTCGTTGTAATGACGTTTTCTAGAGAATGATGTATCTCAGTCACGCTTTGAATGTGACTGTTCATATGAGCACCATGGGGATCTTCAAGTACATGAGTTCATACGGCCACTTGCTCCCGGTTAAGCGAAATTAGAGACAAAAATTACGAAACGTAACGCCATAGATCTTGCACGCTGCGCTCGTACTTTGCTATCAGCATGCATACGATATGTGTCGCCACATTTGAGAAACGTTTAGTGGAGATGCTTGGTGGCATAGCCCTGTTTTTAACCTTCTTCATAATGTCTTGCCCATATTTGGGCTATGGGCAGGAGGTTAAAAGATATATTTTCTTCTGAAATCTATATAGCACGGACAGTCTACTAAATTGCGTTTTTGTCCTAAAGATACTTGACAAACCGGTGAGCGGTCATATCTTTCAGACTCTGAAGTTCAGTTATGGATAAATACAAATTTAAACATGCAAATCTCGAAATATCAGTGAAATGCAGACGGAAGCGGACCGAAAATCGGCTGCAAAAAAATTAACTTTTGTAACCATCGGCGATTCTTTTGTAAATACAGCTTAGCTGAGAAATTAAAAAAATCAATAGAGAAAAGCAAAAACTACCCGGAACTTGTCCAGCTTGCCAAGTAAGCCTACGCCTGGTTAAAACCTGTCATTTTCGGGGAGCAATCAGTTAATGAGAGATGATCCAGTACAAAGTGCATGCATTTTTCTAAGATCATGTTACTGCTCCCGACTGGTGAATATTTTGTAACCTAAACTATAGCTTGAACATTTATAAGTGCATTTGGACTGACGCTTTTCAGCTAAAACGAGAAATTTGATCCATTTTGTATGGTGTCCGATAATAGCTAAACGCAAGTGCGTATTTGATCAGAATCTGATCTCTCGATCATGCACTGGCCATTTTATCGTATTTATTTTTGGTCATATCTCAATGATTCATTATTTTAGCTTCTTTCGGGTAATAAAAAAAACAAACACTGTTTTACTCAGCACACATTAAATAATGAATTTTAACAATGTACAGCAAATGGAAAATTCCATAGAGGATACATTTAAGTCAGATTAGAAGAACGAGAGATCATTCACCCCTATGGCTTATTCACCCCTATGGGTTCATTCACCCCCATGGGTTAGTTTTTTGGGATAGGGAGATCGCGTGCCCTTTCTATACTACTCATCGCGTACTACTCATCGCGCATGCGCAGTCGACCCATTCTACTGCAGGGTGCAAGCCTGGCCCATGGAATCTCGGGTAGCGAAAACCCCAGGTCTCTCGCCCCACCCTATCCCGCGCCACACCTATAGGGATAGGGAGATCGCGTGCCCTTTCTATTCTACTCATCGCGCATGTGCGGTCGACCCATTCTACTGTAGGGTGCAAGCCTGGCCCATGGAATCTCAGGTAGCGAAAACCCTAGGTCTCTCGCCCCACCCTATCCCGCGCCACACCTATGCAACCCGCTGTGCAGTGAGTAAAGCGGAGGAGGAGTAGGAGTCGGACACGCCACGGATTATACTAGGGAGATGGGTCCAATCTGGAGCATACTATCTGAAAAATGTTTCAGCCAACCCCGAAATTCAATTTTTTTAAAATTTTATCTCGGAGAGTAACATTATCTTGATGTATTTTAGCAAAGTGTACTCACCTTCGATCGATTCATCTTGCGAAGAGTTGTTCTTCTAAGTAGCTGTGGGCAACAATGTCGCTTTTATGACAATTTTAGCAATAGATGCCAAGCCGCACCCTCAGGCGTTTGGGAATTCATACTTCGCCCAATCAGCTCGTCGAAACTCGCTAGGCCTTTCAGCGTTATCAGGAAGTCTGGCATTTCCTTTTAACACAATGAACATTAATCGTTGTAATTAGTGTGACTTCCTGAAAGATTTACGCATCATAAAATCCCCTTTTATTGTGCTAATCCAAAAAAAAAAAAAAAATTATAACAGATATGCGGCCCCAAGCTGGAATAGCATAAATTAGAAATATAATGGGTGGCACTAGAAATTTTTGTCACTGCCAGCATGCTCTCTAAAATAATTAGCTTGAAATTCAATTTATCAGATTGAAATTAGCGACCAATCTTTTATCGGATTGAAAATATTCAATCTAATACATTGAAAACGATAAAATGAATCTATTGCAGACAGAAAATTTAATCTAATAGATTGAAATTTCAATCTAATAGATGGAATATTCAATCGAATAGATTGGTCGCTAATTCCAATCTGATTGATTGATTTTTCAATCTGATTATTTTACAGAGTGAGAGGAAAGAATGTCCCAGAAAACAAAATCCTTTTTCCAATGTTTCTCTTCAGAAATATATTTCTTATCCGATTTGTAAATCAGAAAAGAATGTCTTAGCTGGGTTAAATGATAGGAGCCGGACATTCTTTCCTGCCGGATATCTTAGGTGGGTTGAATGAAAGGTACCGAACATTTTTTCTTACCGGATATCTTAGTTGGGTTAAATGATAGGAGCCGGACATTCTTTCCTATTGGATATCTTAGCTGGGTTAAATAACAGGAGCCGGACATTTTGTCCTATCGGATATCTTAGCTGGGTTAAATGATAGAAGCCGGACATTTTTTCCTACCGGATATCTTAACTGGGTTAAATGATAGGAACCGGGCATTCTTTCCTACCGGATAGTTTAGTTGTGTTAAATGATAGGAGCCCGACATTTTTTCCTATCGGATATCTTAGTTGGGTTAAATGATAGGAGCCGCACATTTTTTCCTATCGGATATCTTAGTTGGGTTAAATGATAGGAACCGACCATTCTTTTCTACGGGATAGTTTAGTTGTATTAAATGATAGGAGCCGGACATTTTTTCCTATCGGATATCTTAGTTGGGTTAAATGATAGGAGCCGAACATTTTTTCTTACCAGATATCTTAGTTGGGTTAAATGATAGGAGCCGGACATTCTTTCCTATTGGATATCTTAGCTGGGTTAAATGATAGGAGCCGGACATTTTTTCCTATCGGATATCTTCGTTGGGTTAAATGATAAGAGCCGCACATTTTTTCCTATCGGATATCTTAGTTGGGTTAAATGATAGGTACCGACCATTCTTTTCTACGGGATAGTTTAGTTGTGTTAAATGATAGGAGCCGGACATTTTTTCCTATCGGATATCTTAGTTGGATTAAATGATAGGTACCGACCATTCTTTTCTACGGGATAGTTTAGTTGTGTTAAATGATAGGAGCCGGACATTTTTTCCTATCGGATATCTTAGTTGAGTTAAATGATAGGAGCCGCACATTTTTTCCTATCGGATATCTTAGTTGTGTTAAATGATAGGAGCCGCACATTTTTTCCTATCGGATATCTTAGTAGGGTTAAATGATAGGAACCGATCATTCTTTTCTACGGGATAGTTTAGTTGTGTTAAATGATAGGAGCCGGACATTTTTTCCTATCGGATATCTTGGTTGGGTTAAATGATAGGAACCGGACATTCTTTCCTACCGGATATCTTAATTGGGTTAAATGATAGGAACCGACCATTCTTTTCTACGGGATACTTTAGTTGTGTTAAATGATAGGAGTCGGACATTTTTTCCTATCGGATATCTTAGTTGGGTCAAATGATAGGAACCGGACATTCTTTCCTACCGGTTATCTTAGTTGGGTTAAATGATAGGAACCGACCATTCTTTTCTACGGGATAGTTTAGTTGTGTTAAATGATAGGAGCCGGACATTTTTTCCTATCGGATATCTTAGTTGGGTTAAATGATAGGAACCGCACATTCTTTCCTACCGGGTATCTTAGTTGGGTTAAATGATAGGAACCGGACATCTCGATTGCGATGAAACTTCTCACACACCATATTGAGTAACATTGATTATTCCGTAGGTTGTTTCATGTCTGAATGAACATGCGCAAAGTTTACGTCGGTCGCATTTCAAAAGTGGCAAGAGAAAAATATAAGCACGATTTTTCGCAGGTACACGCTCACTTCTTGAGTCACAACAACCAACAATGGTTAACACAAGGTGTATTCATCACAACACTGTTTCACTTGTCGGTATCGAGCTCGGATCCCGATGATAAACTTGGACATTTTGTCGTTGGCCTTATCATTGAGATATGAGTTCGACGCCGACAAGCCAACCTGTATCTTGATGAGTACAAGCAGTATTAACCATTGTTGACTACTGTGACACTTTGTTAACATGTTGGCTTTGTGATTAAGTGATCTTGTGCCTCCGAAATATCGTGATTAAGGGTACTGAGCCCTCCTGCAGACACTTTCACCCACCCTCTGGAATCTGTCTTTATACAGCTAAAAGTATGCCTCATAAGTTATGATATGCATATATTTGTTAGAAGCGCATTTCGTATATAAATTTGTTCACTTTAAACCCGTAGGTTGTGAAGATATTCGGATTTGAAGAAAAAATAATTTAAAATTTAATTAACTTATTGTAACTTACATCTTCATTTCCTGTAGAAGACAACTTCAACAGGAAATCCGTGTCTCAGATTTATCAATTTTGTTCTTGTTCTCATTCAATTGACATTTAATGGAATATTTCTTTACAGAATCGAGCAACTCGAAGTTTTGAACTTTAAAGTTGAATTAAATGTCAATAGAACAAGAACTAGACCAAAATTGACAAAACTGATACACAGATTTCCTGTTGGAGTTATCTTCTACAGGAAATGATGATGTAAGTTAAGATAAATTGAATACTTTTTTCAAAATAGCCATTTAGAAAAGAACATTCATTTTTTTTATTTTTTTTTTATTCAAGTATCTCCACAAGCTACAGATTTACCGTGAATACATTTATATATTTTGAATCCTTAAGAAATGCGCTTTCAAAAAATATATACATTACCAAAGCTTCAAGGCATACTTTCGCAGTATAAATACAAATTCTGAAGGGTGTGTAAAAGTGTCCGCAGGAGGACTCATGCAGTATCCTCTAACTTTTCTTGCAACTTTTGAAATGCACTCGACTTGAACGTTGCACATGCTCATTCAGTTATGAAACGACCTACGAAATAACCATTGTTTCCTAATATCGGCTTGGTCAGCTCGATGAAATGTCAGAAGTTTTATCGCCATCGAGCAAATATATTGGGAAATATGACGCCCAATTTTGGAGGGAACTTACTTTTGTTGAGGTCTTCAGCTTCCTCTCCAGATTGTTCTCTGTGTCATATTGCGGGTGGCATGTTACACTAAATCTTTGATTGTAACCAATCTGGAAAGAAGTATTTAGCTTCCTTTCCAGATTGTTCAGTGTGTGCGAATGGCATGTTACACTAAATCTTTGATTGTAACCAACCTGGAAAGAAGTAGTTAGGCTTACATAAGCGAATCCAAATTAGCTGTTTCGATGGAGAGAAATAATAATGTATTCAATGCTGTACATAAATATGTTTCGTACAATTTTTTTTTATCAATTTCTGGTTGGGTTTTGGTAAAACTGTTACGCACCCCATCTGCAAGAAAATTCCATATCTGTACCATGACTTTCTATGGCTATATTGGGGATATCGCCAACGGCGGATCTAGCGTTCTAAATTAGTGCATTTTTTTTGCTATGGCGGAAGAAATGTCAAACAACAGACTTCCATGTAAGTATATAGTTAAAGTACTTGATACTATGACAAATTTGGTATTTTGAGAAATGTTGTTCAATGTACTAAATGACTATACCACATTGAAACATATTTAAGGCGATTATAACGTCATAATGAGGTGATATTGTGACAAAGAATTTCAAAATGACATATTCGCCTTCGCTAAACTTCATGATCAATATAATAAATAATCATTATTCTGCTCAAATCATTACTGATGATTGGAGATCATTTTTTTTTTCCACATGAAAGCATCTTTAAGGGTTGTCAGGATAATGTGCAAACATGTTTTGAAGTTTGTTCAAATGACAAAATTCGCCCTACTGTGAACTAGATGATCATACCAATTTTCACAGTATTTTTGCATGGAATCACATGGAAGTGTATGATCGGAGATCCTATTTTATCTCGTCGAAAACATCTTTTAGGTGCCGTCAGTGCAGTATAAATGGTCCTAATCTCAAACACTAAGACATTTTTTTTTGCCGTCACGGTGGAGATGTAATAATGAAATGCAGAAAACCTTTGCTCATGATCTTGAAAACCATATAATATTTGGTATCTATAGAAAGATCAAGACTCGGACAACATTATCACTAGTTAAAACATATTTTGAAACCTACATGACATAAGTCTGACATAATAATATAATAATATTTACAACAATGTACATCCTAATGTCGGGTCTTCTTACTATCAGTGATTTATCTGAAATGCAAATAGGTCGTGACCCTAAATGGTGTGGAAATAAAGAAGTTACTCCATACCGTCCTAGTGCATGCTCTCTGTTTTCATGTTTCTGTAAATTAACATTGTTCTCTGAATGCCGTGATTTAACCCTATCTGGCCTGGGCCCTCCAGGCCTTGGGGGTACGGGGAGCATTTCGCCGCCCCCCCCACCCCCCTAAATATTGTTCTTACCCCTTGAGGTAGGGGTAAGCTAAGCTTTAACACACTATACCCTTGGGTCAAGCTCTACCAGAAAATGTGAAGAAATCCAAGATGGCCGCTTTAATGACATCACAGTGACGTCATCTTCAAAACAGACATTTTTGGGTCGACTTTTCAGTCATTTTTTTATTTATGTGTTTTCTTTGCAAGAGGAGCATGATAAATTAGTAAGTAATAGTCTGATGCGAAGCAAAATGGATTTTGCCCAATTTTCCTCGAAGAAAAGCAGATATTTTTAAGAAAAATGACGACAATTTCACTTTTCTGGTACCCAACATGACCGCCATCTTGAATTTACCCATGATCCTCTTCTCGGGGTTTATACAAATAAGCTCAAAATGACCCCAATATGATAAACTAAAAACTTGCGGAGGGTCAGCTTTCATTTTTTTTTTTGTCGTTCCGGAAATATGGGAGAAAGTTTGGTGGGGGGGGGGGGGTGGCGGCATAAGCTCCCCCCGACCCCACCATCCCCAGGTTAACTCAAGCCAGCAGTCTGATTAAAACTCAGACTTAATAACCGCTCCTCTATCGGACATGTCGCTTATTAAGATCTGGGAGAGTCTGCATCTTAAATCTGTCGCGCATGTCAGACTGGCGACCAATCGCAGTCCAACTTCAGCGGGCGAAAAAGGTGCCTATATCCGATTATTTCTGTAGTTAACGAAGCGCAGAAAAATCCAACCCAGGCGGCTGACGAAGCTCTTGCTCCCCATGAGCAATCACCGAAGATTATGATTTGCTCGGATAAGCACCTATTCGCCCGTTGAAGCTGAACTGTGATTGGTCGCCAGTCTAACATGTGCGACAGATTTAAGATACAGACTGTCCCAGATCTTAATCAGCGATATGTCCGATAGAGGAGCGGTTATTAAGTCAGAGTTTTTAATCAGATTGCTCAAGCCAGCAATCAATTAGATGATGAGCGGGACTTGCTATTTTATTTATTTATATTGTGATATATTTTATAACATTTTAGAATTTTTAAAACATACACGAAAAGTGTTGCCACGATATTTGCGTTGTAGTCGATTTCTCCCACTGAAACCCATTCGATATCTTCCCGCAATATTTGATGTTATCGCAGGTGGCATTGTCAACATATATTGTCAAAGCATCATTGAACATTTGCAGTTATTGCTGAACGCGACCTTCAGTCTCTCTCGCTCTTTCTCTGTCACATACATTTGCAGTAGCGTAGTAGTAGGGTACTGCATTCTTTACAATATGATGTACCACCTACGGTCAGCCTACTGCGTATTGCACTGATCGTATCGGACTGTCTTCATATACACTGCAGATAATGTAACGTCATTGTGACGTAATCTTGGGTTTACATAGATTTGCGTGATTATAGATAAGAAAATATCTAGTGTAGGCCTATAGCTACGTTTGCGGACAAGGAGAATGTTACCTCTCTCACACCCGACATGTCCACCTACCCGTCCCCCATGTTGTCATTTCCAACCGTTGGCATGTATCTTGAATGTATCTTGAATAAATGTATATCCATCAATCCAAATAGAGATAAAGAGATCACGTGATAGAGAGATCACGACTCTCCCGTAAATGGGATGGGAGCACTATTTTGACAGCGAGGCTCCCTCTTACACCATCGTTCCAAAGAACTTTTTCTTCCTTTATTAACAGTCAACATTCTATTCAAAATCTGAAACACTTGAACGGAGTTACGTTACCAATGTAAACAATTTAATTTCCTTATATACTTATGACGATAAAGCGTGGTCTTATCAGTGAGATTTTAACAAAATTAACAGCCACGGTGTTAATTATTTGAAGGGATTAGTGAACATCTTTTTGCGATCAGTTGAAGAACCTTACTAAATATAACAACAATGGACGAAGTTAGCCAAAACTCTATTCACTCTTAACCCAAAAAATAAATAAGTATGAGCTGTTTTGCAGTTTATTAATAAACGCAAGGTGAACGTTTGACAAGGGAGGCAACTCATATTGCTTCGTTTCTCAGTTGATTGTGAAGAAATAGTTCACCAGTTTCTCGCGTTTTTACACACAGTTATCACTCCGTAGATGTCATATACGTCGGGTAGTTTAGTACTATCACCGAGAGACTAATCTGTGGGGCTTAGCGCCATCTTTTGATGAAAACAGTTTATGGTGACTGTCACCGAGAGACTAATCTGTGCGGCTTAGCGCCATCTTTTGATGAAAACAGTTTATGGTAACTGGCCGGAAGATCATACGCAGAAATCATACGTACCTACAGTCCTCCCCCACCGCAACTTAGCAATGCAATTTAGCAATGATGCGTCAAACAGAAGGGTAAGTAAAGAACATATAACACAGCAAAAACGGTGATTGCCCTTCACCAATAATTGTGCCGAGCTTCTGTCCTTGGCGATGGCAAAGTTCATCACCAATTATTTGTGAAGGGGCCTGGTGATCAGCAATAATCGGTGAGGAACACTGAGTTTAGTTTCTAAGTCATCACCACTTACAGTTGAAGACCAGGTCCCTTCACCAAATGTGAGGAGCAATTTTTTTCTTCTTTTTTTTCATTGTACTTCATCATATATACAGGAGCAATGAGTGTAGATTCAGGCCCTTCGTGAATAACCAGTGTCATATAATGGTAATGATGGAATATGGTGATGGTTATAACTGATCACCATTTAACAGGTTAAGACAATCCCGCTCTCTAAAATGGAGGTAAAAATGGTCGTTTTTGCTCAATAAATCAGTTCAGGTAATGAATTTAGCAGAATCCTTTTGAGGCACACACAGACATATATATATCCGCATCAAATAGTAGTAAAAAAATAAATTGTCATCTATCTAATTTGCATAATAATAGGACAAACATCTGTCGCGCCGTTTAAACAACATTGACATGTTCTTCAAATAGTAAATTAATTTTAGGACATGGAACAATTGATAAATTAATGTGCCTGAAGTTTTGAAGAATTGGTTAACAAGGAACCAAAAGTTATTGAGCAGAAACGACCCTTTTTACCTCCATTTTAGAGAGCGGGACCGCCGTAACCTGCTTAATGGTAAAGATACCTGTCGTAGCCATTTTATTTTTTATGAAAGCTATCACCATTGCTTTGACTGTGAATGACAAGTTACGATGAAGAAAAGATTGAAACGAGTTTATTTACCTCTTTACTTATTTGGAGAATGCTGCTATTTTGAATTGACAAATTGTAATAAAATCTCAAAATGAGCATGAAATAAAAAGCTGTGGCGTTAAGCAAGTGTGCTCTTCATGGCTGCCATTTTGAATTTGTTCGTGATGCAGTGCACGTCGAGGAAACATGCACGCAACAAAATTATAAGCACGGAGGTAAAGTAGCTCCAACGTAACTGATGTGTTTGTTTACGGTGAAAATTAACCGAAATTGGAAGGCAAACGTGAATCTCAGATTATCTCTTATGACTGCCGTTTAGAATTGTCCTTGTTGTCCTCATGGAAAGTAGTGCAAATTGGCTCAAATTGAGCCTGGCATGAATTAGCTCAATCATGTGAAAGATGTGATCTGGAGTAGAAAAGTTTTCTGCTGGAAAGAGATACACTAATTTCAGAGGACACATTATAGCCGCCATTTTGAATTTCCTCATGGTGCTTATCCCAGAAAAGTACTAAATTGACTCAAGGTAGACAGAAATATTAGGTTATTAACCCGAAATACATGTAGCTCGAACGTGATGAATGTGCGAATTGAGGTAATACAAATGCCGCAAATTCGACGCATGTCGATAATTTGTCAAGAAACATATTTTGGCCGCCACATTGAATTTACCCATGATGAATCTACCCTTTGTACAGAAAGTTATGTAAATAGGCTAACTCAAAGTAATTCTAATATCTTGAGATATGAAGCCACCAAATTAGCATTTTTTATTACGTAAACAACTATGAATATATGAATTATTCTTACCTTGCTTGGCAGGGCATCTGTGACGTCATGCATGACGCGAAAGGACAGACGTTAACATATTGTTTGGTTATACCGCACTTGCCTCTTTAGCGACCAGTCTCCAACACATTTTTCAATACACTTTCGTTCAGATGGCTGATCCACCATCAGCTATCAACATTTAAGATGTTCGATAACAGGGCGTAGTTCAGTTCTCGTGTATGTTGCAACTTTGAAGAAAGACGGCTATCTTCTCATATTATGTGTATTAAGTTTCATGACTATAAATCAAGCTAACGGGGTTAGTTGACAAACAAGTTGTCTGACAGAAGCGGTGAAGGTCAACTGTCTTAGAGTTTTCATTGAAATTTGAATTAGAAACATGACAGTTTGAAACGTCACAGGCCCTACGAAGTATAGGGTTTGATATGATTTGGGTGTGTACTCGAGAGATGACTTGGGGGCCCTATGTGCTACCGTGCGAGAATTTATATAGCAGTCTCTAATTGACAGTGGTGATTTTACGAGAACCGGTGTCCAACGTGATATGCTGTATCAGCGAACCTTCAAAAGTCACAGTGAAACATACACCCAAGGGTTCCCGATGGGCATGACCGTGCACTCGCTGAGCCATCAATAAATAATAAAAATAATTATAAATCAAAGAGCCATGGACATGGTCCCTTTGCCCAGGTAGCGGCCCATACATACTGCGCAATAACACGCATCCAACCCACCTGGTGGTCGGTAAACAAAGGTGGCATACTATGCACTTGGACGCACTTAGACGAGGATTTTTTAAGGCCAACCAAAGTAAATTATTTGTTGAATGGAATTCTTTTTTATGACATACAGGTGCTATTAACACAAAATATTCTGGTGTACAACCGTGTTCTAGAATGAAAATAAGCAGATCAAATATAGGTGTTGCGAATTCGTACTGGAGAGGTTACATCAACAGCAGTTTGTACTCATTGGTGTCCCTAAACTGCATAAACCGAAACAAAAATGTGCGGAAACTTTTTCTGGTAACAGCAGCTGACTTGTCTAGTATTCACTCGTGGTCAGCCCAATGTTGAGTAAGTCTGTAAGTAGTATACAAAGAGTCTTTAAAGCAAATGGCGCGTCACTGCGCATGCGCGAGTCTCAGAAATTTGCATATGACCTTTGTGACGTCACGTTTCATCCAATCAGAAGCGAGTATTGATGTCACGTGGTGTATGGTGGGTGGATGGTGGTGGTGGGTTTAAGATGGCGGCTGGTGGGTGGATGGTGGTGGTGGGTTTAAGATGGCGGCTGGTGGGTGGATGGTGGTGGTGGGTTTAAGATGGCGGCTGGTGGGTGGATGGTGGTGGTGGGTTTAAGATGGCGGCTGGTGGGTGGATGGTGGTGGTGGGTTTAAGATGGCGGCTGGTGGGTGGATGGTGGTGGTGGGTTTAAGATGGCGGCTGGTGGGTGGATGGTGGTGGTGGGTTTAAGATGGCGGCTGGTGGGTGGATGGTGGTGGTGGGTTTAAGATGGCGGCTGGTGGGTGGATGGTGGTGGTGGGTTTAAGATGGCGGTTGGTGGGTGGATGGTGGTGGTGGGTTTAAGATGGCGGCCGGTGTGAGTGAGTGCAAGAATGTATTCATCCGCGGTCATGTCTGGCGGTGATTCGGTCGCGGGAAAAACCTTCCGCGGAGAAAAAGTAGTCCCTAGATAAAATGGTCCGATGGGGTCGAGTGAGGTATCCAAGTGAAGCTTAGGGGAGGGGGCATTTAATGGGCTGGGGGTGGGGCTGACATATCGGCCTTCTGCGCATGCGCGGTGGCCGAGGTGTATGAAAATAGCCTGCGCGGAGTATTATACAATCGGATAGCTGTTGTCACCGAAAGCGACATTCATGGCGGATTGTAGACGGGAAATAGGAAGTACACATATAAGAGAATATTGTTTTGACGTAAAAAGTTTGAACATTTCATATTTACGGAGATATGGATGTTTATAGTGGAGCCGGTTTTTCGTGTAAACCATCGCAGAGTATAGGGAAACGGCTGTCATCTTCGTTTTGCTGTCACAAAAAGTGCTCGAATTACTTATTTCTAAATGATTTCATGACGAATCCAACTAAGGTTAGGAAGTATATATATCTTACGATATTGTCATGAACTGCCAGCACATAAGACGTTCTGGTTGATGAGATCTGAATTTTTGAAGTTTGGCAATTTTCTGACTTCCAGCTTCGAATATCCGCCGCCATATTTGTTGGAAGCCGGTGTTCCTGTGTAGTTTTGTTAAAAAAGGCGGCACGCGGAAAAACCCCAGACAAACAAGTCTATACACGTCCAAAGGTCACGCCTCATTCACCCACACCCCCATATAGTCCCACGCGGAGCGAATTGGTGAAATTTTGGAAAAAGTACTGTGACAGAAATTGATGTGACGGAAATAATACTTCTATGAATAGGGCGAAAATTTATCTGAGATAATTTTTCTGTCATAATTAATTCTTGGTCGAGTATCAACTATTCAGATATTACGGAAAGTACTGTTGTTATAAGGTATTCTTTGTTATATATCAGACACGATCAGCTGATATTTGTAAACAAACGATCTATATTTAGACCCTCACGTGATCTGTTACGTCGCAGCACGCGCTCTTTGATCTTGACGTTCCGCCGCCGTACAGGAAGCTCAAATTGAGACGGAGAATTTCGTTACCATTGCCAGTAAATTGTAAGTTTATTGCGGAAAGAATTGATATTGCATAAATTCCTGCGGGAAATAGGAAGTACACATATAAGAGAATATTGTCTTGACGTAAAAAGTTGGGACATTTCATATTTACGGAGATATGGATTTTTATAACTGAGCCGGTTTTTCGTGTAAACCATCGCAGCGAAAAGGGAAACGGCTGTCATCTTCGTTTTGCTATGTCACAAAAAGTGCTCGAATTACTTATTTCCAAATGATTTCATGACGAATCCAACTAAGGTTAGCAAGCATACATATCTTACGATATTGTCATGAACTGCCAGCACATAAGACGTTCTGGTTGATGAGATCTGAATTTAAGTGTTGTAGCATGTTATTATGACCAGTCTATGATCGAGTGCCACCCCAGTGTCGAGCATTTACATCGTCCAGTTTGCACCAGCAAAAGAAAAATTACGAACGTTGATCGAACGTATGCTGAGCGGCATCGGGGCACCTTCATGTGGTCTCCCGCGGTATATGAATGACTTAGATATGAATGCATGAATTAGTTTGATATAATTTTGTTGGGTATGAACGATTTAAAGTGGAAATATTCCGTACAGGTCTGTTATATGTAACAAACGCTAACAAAAATGGCTGCTCAAGGCCAATTTCCCCGGCTTGCCCGGATAATAACTCCGTTCAAACCACAGCCCCATCTATACGCTTTGATGCAAGGGAGACAACTCGGACTAGACCAATTCCCAGGCGAAGATGATGTCCCGCTATATTTGGCCTGTATGGGGTATAGGGGTGGTCGGGTTTTTTTTATGGCTTTTACTATGAGCTATGAGGTTGATCATGTAGAATACGATGGAAAAAACTATGAAAGTACCGGGTAGGCTTGTATATAGATCCATATAGACCCATATACACTCATATACTGGGATATTAGTATGTATAAATCCATACGGGGTGGACATGTTGGAGTCTAGGTGGAGCACTAGTGGCCCGATTGGGTAGAGTGAGGTCTTATTTTAAAGCTCTCGAGGAAATAAATAAATAAATAAATAAATAAATAAATCAAAAAAATCGGCGAGTAGTAGACGAAGGGAAAATTGGAAAGTACTGACCATGCCCCAGAATACTTCATATGCATATCACGGCCTTAAGGCCTATGTAAGATGTAATCTACTTCACAGTTTAGTAGTATAAAAAGCGCAAGTCCTATTGACCTTGCCCCTTCCAAAGAAATAAAATCGGCTCTATTTTACAGGAGTATATACGCAGGTCACGTGGGTTGTCACGTCACTTCCGGGTTTTCACTAAAAACTACCTCCAAACATAGAAGAGTTCCAATTTTTCCCTTAGACGTCCGTATGTTCATCCTCCAAACCCACAAGAGTTCCAATGTTCAACCGCCGGGGTGTTTTCCACTGGCCTGGCCCGCCCCAGCGCCCCGTAGCGCGCGCGCGTCATCCCGCGTCATCCCCGGCAGTGCGCGCGCGCGCGGACGCGGGTGAAAAGGTCAAAGGGTCACCTCCAGGTCAGACGGTCCAATGTCCAATGAGACAATGTTGCGGCATCGCTATAGTCAGAGCTTGAGCACAAAAAAAGGGGATTCTAGATGAACCTGGGAAAGATGGGCAGTTCCATTTGGACCAATCAGCGGTCGAGAAAAAGAGCCAATCAGCGGTCGAGAAAAAGAACCAATCAGCGGTCGAACAATCAGCCAATCGAATTGGGGTACTCACGGTGTGCTTTCGCTGACGTCCGCGCCTACATCTGGGTTCTTGTATACCCGGGTAATGTTTTTCTGGACATGGATGGGTTACCTTTGGCTCCATTCTAGGCCACTGATTGGCTAATACGGTGTTCAAAGCCACTTTCATGCATTATGCTCATAGAACTTATAGTCATAATCTATACGTGTTGGACGAGTCTCTTCACTCACCGTATACACGTACCTCAATGAAATGCCCGCTCCAAACCTAGGGTAGGCTCCACTGAAACTGGTATTTTCCACACAGGCCAGGATCAATCGCTTGGGTAGTTCCCCCAGGAACAGGTTGTCTTTGTTGGCGCTCATATTTCCAGCAGACACAGAGAACACTTTGGTTTGCACACGTCGGATAGGGTACTGGGCTGGTTTTGTTTCCAAGGCTTTCATGTGTCCCAATTGAACGGCTGGATTCGGTTTCACTTTTCGGACATACAGGACCGCGTCTTCGATGGCAATCTTATAGTCAGCTACATGCCCCTCTACGTTAGTGGCCATCAAGGCGAAGGTCGGAGGCGCCCGTATCAGTCGGATTTTGATGGGAACCTTGTTCAAGAGGTATCGGTCTTGCATGAACATGTCTGCGTGCAGTCGACCGATCATATCCACCGAGACGCCGTTCGCGGTCAAAGCCTTCCGTTGGCTATATCCCGTATTGTCGTTCTCTGCGCCCATGTGCTCGGCTTTGTCCTGGTAGAATAAAGCGGCTGTCAGTTGAGATTTTTTAGCCTCTCGCCCATGCGACAACAGCGTTTCGATGTAGGCTCGATAGGGGTACGTGTTGGTCGAGTCACTGATGAGTTTGTCGCTGAGAAATATATCCACCTGTTGAAACATCGAGTGCAGCCAGAGATTCGTCGGGCCCACCGTTGCTTGGTCGACGATTCTGGTGCCATCTCCACTGACGATCTTGGCTTTCACATACAAGTAGGTATGGGCTAAATCCACATAGGTCGTATCCGCATTACTGATGGTGAACTCGATGGGTCCTGTTGCGTTGATGCTGGACAGCGGGAGATGCTCCACCCATAATCCTTGTTCGGCACTGGTCTGTGTGGGCGGCACGGTCCACAAATCAAATTCACTGTTGGTGGAGGGGCAGGACTCGGCGTGGATCAAGGACATGTTTTAAGAAAAGATATCCCGGGTCTTCTTCGATGTGCGTCGTCGCTGGGTCGGTCGTCGACTGGTGCGTGGTCTCGATGGGGCAGCTCTTTTATTCCCTACGGTGCGTCGTGCTTTGGCCACCAAGACGCCTCCCGCTTCTTTGGCCCGCCGTTTCAAGGCTTCTTTGGGTGCCGTACCCCCAATACATCACCGGCCACTTCCAGTCCACTGCGTACCGCTTGTTTGCCGATTGCTTTCACCCCACGCGTCACCAAGGGCAGGAACGTTTTGACGATGCTCCCGAGTATGTTCCCCAGTCCATGTCCACGCTGCATGCGTGCACCACTAAACACCGGAAAGCCACCCCCGGCCTGTTGGGCATAATAGTCCATATAGCTGCGTGCATCGCACTCGTAAGGCACCTTCATTATACAAAGTGGGGAGCACGTGCTTGTCGAAAATGAAGTGTCAGCACCACTTTCCCGCGTTCGAATGCAACCGGTCGTCCCGTGTCATCTCTTATATCCACCGTGATCGTGTTGATGTGGGTTTGTCGTACAGGCAGGTAGAGCATGTGGGTGAAACTGTGGGTGACTTGATCGCCATACTTATTTTTAATGGGCACCACCCGTAACAGAGGTGTGTTGATATCGCCCACGATGTGGTTGTCCACCACGTCCGAGTAGACGTAGAGTCCGTACATACCCGACTTCATATCCATCGGGATCTCGCCATGGTGTTCGGTGGGACCAGCGAACGTCTGTAGATCGAAACCCAGCATTTGCTGTAGCATAGGACTCAGTACGACACTCGCGTTGGCGGTGACGATAAGCTCTGCCTTGTCGTTGTGTGCGTTGTAATCGAAGTTCACGTGATTCTTGAAGGGATAGGCTTGGATGAGTTTTGAACTATTCGTGACCTGCCGTAGAGCCTTATAATGCAACAGTCTTGACAGTCCACCCATGAACTCCTTGGGAGTATCGTATTGGCCTTCAGGGAGAGTGAGTCGGGTGTCTTTTCCTTCGTAGGTCACCTCGTACCACACTTCATTGGCTCGCACGTTGTACCACGAGTAAGGGTGTTGGATATCCACCAGGCCACATTCCCACCGTCCAGGTAAATGCAACGGTTGTGGTAATTGAGTCACATACTTGGCCACGGTGTTGTCAGGAAACACATCCAGCGAACTGTTACTGGGTAGGGTGAGGTAAAACATGGCGACTGAGCTGTGCTGCTGCTGCTGTTGGTTTTAATAGGTCTTCCAAGCCTTGGGCGGTTGTGTCCGGCGTCGTGTTCGTCGCGGTGACTTGCTACGTGTCACGGCTCTGGAGATGTGGGGTGTCTTGATCAAGGGTGGTTTTTTATTGGCGCGAAAAGAAGGTGCCCGTTGTGGTGGTGTTTTGGGGGGTGACTCCGGTTCCCATTCGGATTCCCAAGAAGGTAGTGGGCCACTCGGCAATTGCTGGGTTTGCTGCATAAAGGCCCAGCGGTGGGGGTTCCCCACCAATTCCTGTGGTACATGCATGTCTTTCAAGCCTTGAGCGAAGACCTCCCATCCTCGAGGATCGGTGTGCGATCTGCGTTGACGCATCAGGTCATTCACTAAATCCGTCATGTGGGTGCCGGGGACCACTTGATTCTGTACCAGGAGTTCGCCTTTATCATTAAGTCATGTTAGGGTTCTGTTTCATCCGTTGTAATACCAGGCCAGCTTGTTTCTTGAACGAGGCAGGTACACTCTTCAGGACTTCGTCTTCCACCCACTGTGGGGCTGTGGGAGCTACCTCACCCGGCTGTTGGAACGGTGCTGAGGTCAGCGGTCTGTCACGTGGTGGTGGTGGTGGTGGTGGTGGTGGTGGTGCTGTTGCTGGGGTAGACAGGGTTTTGTATTGGTCCATGAACGTCATGTACCGTTGAAGCGTCTCATTGTACCGTTGTGCTTTCTCACTGTCGCTTAACCCCGGTCTCTGTAAGATCTGTTGCATCTCTCCATCGAGGCTGTTTATGGTCTTCACCGTAGGTGGGACAGGGTAGGGTGATTGGAGGTTTTGAAGGAACCGTGGTTCGACGAGGACCATTTTTTCGTGTGGTTCATTGTCGGCCGAAGAGTCCACCCAATACTGGACCCAACACGGACGCGGCCAACGGTGCTAAGATGGCCCCGAGAAAGCCGCCTTTCTGTAACACCTTTTTCTTTTGTGTTTGAGGGACCCGCCTCTGGACTAAGGTTCGGAGACCTGTCCCTTCTTCTTGGCCAACTTGGTCTTTACAGGTGAGTCAGTGGGTACATTACCGCCTTAACAGGGTTCTTCCAGTCTGCACAGACCATGCCAGGTCAGGGTCCGCACCGCGTACAATGATTCGGACTAACTCGGGTGGGGCCGTCTTCAATACACGGAGCGTGGGAGCGTGCTTCCGTACTCGCGCAGACATCCTGTACAACTAATGCTAGAACCCACAACGCTGCCCTTTTTATCCACCTCACAGACAAAGTCAACCCTGCTGTGGTATTCATTCTTTTTATTATTCCCCATCATCAAACACACAGACCCCAGCTGGAGGCGCCACTGTGGATGTGTTTACATTATTTTTGCATGTACACGTGGTGGGTCTCTCCAGGAAAGATGTCGGTCCGTAGTCGAAGGTGGTCGGGAGTGGCTTGCTTGAGGTCGAAGAGCATATACCCGTGCTGAGGGGTTGTGGCATCTTTGAAGGCTTCCAACGCAAACGGTGTGCGGCCGGGAAACATCTGTCTCGCCAGGTGCAGCAGTTGAGTGGTATCTCTCGGGGTTTTTGAAGACCACCAGGTAGTGGGCATTTAAGCTGATATTCCGATGTTCTTTGTTTTTACTGAACAGATTCTGCACAATGTAGATGATGCTGAGCCGTCGATGATGGCTGCCTTTGGTAAAGAGTTGGGTGACCCGTGCATCCGTCTCCGCCATGAGATCATCCAGAACCACCAAGGTGTCGGGTTCCAAATCGGCCAGGTTGGGTAGGCCTTCCACGAACGTGATGTGGGGCATTGCTGCATACGCTTCCTGCCATTCTTCGTAACACCACACGACTCTGGCAATGGGTGGAGTGATCATGCTGTCGGCGTGTTGAAGGAGCTTCCTGACGAAGTGCGTTTTGCCGGAGCCCGTCGGTCCTGCGATGACGCAAGTGAAGGGATGCTGCCATCCAGGGTCCATGGTTCGAGGTGTATCCGTTGTCGTGGTAACCCGCTCTTGTAAATTTCGTACGAGTGAACTGGAGTGGTGGCGGGTACAACGTCGGTCGTCGTTGTCTGTTCACTGTCAGGGACGATGATGGTGGTGATGGGTACAACGTGGGTGGTCGGTTCACTGTGAGGGATGAAATCCGGTGGGTGTTCAGACGTAGTGGGCGTACTTGGTGTAGGTGTAGAGCTCGACGTGGCTTGTACGCGGGGTGTGGTGGTGGTGGTGACTAAGCTCGATACGACTGGTGCTCTCTGTAGACCGGTTTCGCTGGTGCCTGGTGTTCTCAGTTGGTTAAGTAACGTGCTGACATAGGCTACGTCGTAAAACACACCTCCGTACAACACACTCAGCAGGGTTAGCAATAGCACCCCAAAGACCACTTGCGTTTTGCGAGACGCTGTCTTCAGAGGCAGCTGCTGTTGGTCCATAGCACTGTGGTCGGACGTGGAATGAAGGAGGACGGCAGTGGTGTCTGGCTTTATAGTCGTTTCACCTGGTTGGCCGCGACCCAGGAATTGAAGGAACTGGGCCAACCTTGCCATTTCACGAAATGAAACAGTTTGCCACGTCGACGTTCCGTTTTCAAAATCTGCTCCACCGTGTAGTAGTCTTGCTGTGTTTTTACAACAGGCTGTAATTCCGTCTCGTAAAACGTCCCCAGCAACGTTTCCCTTGGAGATCTTCCAGTTCATAGACTCGCCGCTGTCGGGGTAGGCGCCGTTTAATCAGGAAGTGCTCATCGCTCCAGTTGGGCAAGTAACTTTTCTCGAACTTGCCCTTGACTTTACTGATCCGTACAGGGTCCCCGACCTTGTACACCGCCTTCGTCGTTCGCTGCGATGGCCTGGGGTACAAGACACGCCGGACTTGGGCTTCATTGCGTTGGGTCACGGTAATGGGGGCTCTCTCTATACTTCGATGATAGGCTCGATTGTAACCCCTCACCAGTTTCGGGAGAACATCGATGTACCGCCTTGTATTCTTATAGGTGAAATATTTATACATGCGGCCTTTGAATGTCCTGTTGAACCTCTCCACCACGGAAGCCTTGGTCTCGTTGTACGTATGGAAGAAAAACACCTTCTGTTTCTTGAGAAAGGCTTGGAACGGTCTGTTGAGGAATTCCGTGCCTTCGTCGGTTTGCAAATACAAAGGTTTGCGCCCGGTCTTGAAGATGTCTTTGAACGCCGCTATGAGATTTGCCCCCGTTTTCGTCCGGATGGGTACCACCCACGCATACTTGGATAGGATATCGATGCACGTCAAGATATACCGATTCTCATCGTTGTGTTTGGCAAAGGCGCTCATATCGACCAAATCCGCTTGCCACTGGGCATCTATTCCTCCCACGATGACCCGGTTCCGTAGAAAATGGCGACGGACAGATCGATGTAAGGTATAGGTGTCTTGTCTTCTTAACCAATCTCGGACTTGGGCACGTTGTATCCCCTGGGGTTTGGCCGCTCGATAGAGAGCCGACAATGCACTATAGGCTGCCGGACTGTCGGGACTGTAGTATAAGTTATCCAACACCTTCTCCCAGCGCTTCATGGTGACAAAATGATGATGGACCCTGGCTCTATCGTTTATTTATAACGGGTATATCTTGGGCCGGAGTTTCTTTCTGATTTTCTTCGTGGACTTCCACAGTGGCCATGGTAATGACCAGTCCAACTCGTCTGATGACCGCTTGATAAGCACTTCATCCACATCCACCACGGCATCTTCCAATGCAGACCATAGATCAGGGTGAAGGGTAAAATGCACTGTACCTCCATCTAGCCGAGCCAATTGAGCAAAGAAAGGGCCGCGTCGGATGTACACATCGTGACACAAGTGGATGAGGTCGCCGTCCAGTTCACCAGACAACACCCGTTTGAATTTGGTCCAGCCCTCCCGGGACAGACGAATGTGAGCCGGGCACGGTTGTGTAGGGTCCGCATCACAGACGTCCCCCACCTCCTCCATGATATCGACCTTATCCGCATACACGTGCAGGAAAACCTCGGGGGTCAAGCTGAAATACGCCAGTACTATATGCTCCGTCATGGTCAGTACGTGAATGGTACCAGATTTCACTGTCTCTCGTATTTATAGGGAGAACCCCGTGAGATCAAAGGATCAGATGGTCATGTCATTGGGCTGACTGAGTCTAGCCGGGTAATCAATGGCATCGTCGTCGGGTTCATGTAGTTGTTCATGGGGTTCAGCCAGCGCGTCCTCAATAGCACGAGCCCACCCCAACTGGTGTGATGATCGCTCGTCCGGTGTAAACAGCTGGTCCACAATAGGCACCACTTTCTCCAAGGCTGACCACAGATCGGGGTCTAGGGTGAAGCCTCGCGTAGCATCTTGGTAGCGGCCCAGGCGTAGGAAGAGGGAGGTACGGTATACGTAGATGGCATTGTCTATGTGGATGAGGTTTCCGTCGAGCTCGCCGCTCAACACCCGTTTAAATTTGGTCCAACCGTCACGAGGTAGTGTGACCGTATTCGATACGGTCTCAGCGGGCGCCCAGCAAATAGCTCCACGGTCTTCCACCAGGGTGACTTTATCTTCATAGACGTGTAACCCCACCCGGGGTGTAAGGGGCAGGATGGCTCGTAGGACGGGTGACATGCTTGGTCCAAATGTCGAACGGTGAATGACACACACTCTGTCTGACCCTCGTATTTATAGTGTCAATACCACAGCGCCAGGGTGAATAGGGCACAGACTAGTATGAGGCCAACCAGCCGGCGCTGGTTCCGGCGTGAGCGCTCCTGGTCCATAGCGCGAGCATCAAGGATGGCTGTCATAGTCCAGTAGTGGTGAGTGATGGCACGCCTCTCCATCGAGTGCACTCTGTGGAGGACCGCTTCTGTGAACTCGTTCAGGATCTGGCGTCGTCCCTCGTTGTCGTCGCCATCTGCAAACATGGACCGGACCACTGTTCGGTAACCCGTGAATGAATTCACCACGGTGGCATACTGTAAAATGCGAGTCGCATGGGGCTGGATCTCCGCCATGGCTCTGTAGAAATGAAGGTGTGGGATCCAGAGGGACATGTTTTATAGACCAGATGTAGCTCTACGGGTGTAGTCCGTGATACGTACTATTCTGATGGGTTAGTCCAAAAAAAGGGAGCAACAACAACAACACAGATTACAGATCAATCCTTTTATTATGCGTGAACAACATAGAAATGCATGTACTGACCTGTCTGTGGGAGGTTTCCCACAATGGCGTTCACCTTCGCGTCTTTTCGTGTACGTCCGTGTCTTTTCGTTAAAGTCCGTGTATCTTCGGTAAAGTCCGTATCTTTTCGGTAAAGTCCGTGTCTTTTCGGATCGGTGACGTCCGTGTCTATCGTCCGGGCACTTCGCGTCTGCGCCTGCATTGGGTATGTATAAGGGTCTTCATACGCGCGCGCAATGCGGCTCAGTGGTACACCAGTACACCAGTCTCGATCCTCGACTTGGGGATATGTCAACCCCACCCCCAGCCCATTAAATGCCCCCTCCCCTAAGCTTCACTTGGATACCTCACTCGACCCCATCGGACCATTTTATCTAGGGACTACTTTTTCTCCGCTGAAGGTTTTTCCCGCGACCGAATCACCGCCAGACATGACCGCGGATGAATACATTCTTGCACTCACTCACACCGGCCGCCATCTTAAACCCACCACCACCAGCCGCCATCTTAAACCCACCACCACCATCCACCCACCAGCCGCCATCTTAAACCCACCACCACCATCCACCCACCAGCCGCCATCTTAAACCCACCACCACCATCCACCCACCAGCCGCCATCTTAAACCCACCACCACCATCCACCCACCAGCCGCCATCTTACACCCACCACCACCATCCACCCACCAGCCGCCATCTTAAACCCACCACCACCATCCACCCACCAGCCGCCATCTTAAACCCACCACCACCATCCACCCACCATACACCACGTCACATCAATACTCGCTTCTGATTGGATGAAACGTGACGTCACAAAGGTCATATGCAAATTTCTGAGACTCGCGCATGCGCAGTGACGCGCCATTTGCTTTAAAGACTCTTTGTATACTACTTCTGTATCTTTTGTTACATCATTGCATAGGTCGGATTATTTGTCCTCCTTCGTTCGACCATGTTTCTGTGGGGTGTGGGGTGTGATGCTCAACAGTAATTTCTGACTTGGCCTGACCTTGTCTAATTTTCAAACATTGTACCAACAGGCGATATTTTAGTGTGCATGCAAAAATATAACATCAGAACTTCTGTTGATGGTTCATACACAAGATATTAGAAAATGTGTAGTAATCTACCTGCACACAGCAGTGATTTATATTAAGCTGTCACCGATACTAGCCGTCGTGAAATACATTTAGAACGATCAATGAAATTAATTATCTTGCATAATTAGTTCCAAGCTTCATTCTATTAAAAGCTATGGGGAAATGCCAAAAGTGAAATAAAACGGAGGAAAAAATGATCACATTATAAATGATAAAAATGGGGCTCGAACCCACAACGATGAAAAACGGCCTATCTGCGGTCTCAAGCCCAGGGTCTAACCCGCTGATCTATTAGATATCCATAGCTTCGTGTCACTGAATAGAAAACACATTTGTGGCAACAAGACGACCAATAAAATATTTTTCAATTTCATTTTTTAGGGATCAAGGCAAGTCAGAACCAAAATATATTTATGGTTAAACTGTATGGAATTGATATAGGAATTGAATGAATTGGCTTTTATTCTGGTTCTTGACTGCCTACTATACACATTTCTTTCCAAAAGAGCTTAAAATACGTCCAATTTATTAAAAATGAGCTTTCGACACGTTTTTAACTTGCAATCCGATCCTTGCTCGAAACAAGCTTAGCTCGTTTTCTTTAAATATTGAAACTTAGGGATGTGTACTATGGAGTATTGCTTAAAAAATAACACTTCCATAACATTTTTCCAAAGGGCCTAGCTGTGGGCCGATGGCTAGGGAAAGGGGCCATGGCTCTTTTCATCAGAATTCGGTCAGCTCAGAACTTGCTGGTACCAATGCCCTAATGCACGTTCATGCCAAAAATCAAGGTTCTATTGTCAGTGGTTCTCCTTATTTTGCGGACGAAAGGATTCGGATGGACTCACTTTTTGCAGATGGTAGCCTACTTCGTAGAAAAAAGTAACGTTGTTGACGATAATTATGCAAAGTTTGTTCCAAAATGTCAACTACGTTCTAAATTGTAACGTTGTTGGTAGTCCGATATGCAGATCCAACATGATTTATAATAACGTTGATATATATGAATTGTTGGTTTTGCCAGTAGGGCTATGTGAATCCATGTAGCTGCCGGACGCAATCAGAATACTTCACACGGGGTTGCATTGCCCAAAATGAATCAACTGGTATCCGACTGAAGTGGAATCCGGTTAACAATCCGTTGGTTGTTTAAAGATGTAATCAGCCTCGCCGCGTGATTTTTTCAGAAGGGAAGATTGATGATAGTGGGATCGCCATATACAACGGATGCAAGAATATCTTGTCAGATAAATTTGTCACTCTGCTCGCTGCGACGGGTTTTCTGTTTCGCCAATGAGTGTGTGTTGTATGCGGGGAGGAAAATGACGTCACTGCGTGACGTATGAGTGACGTAGCGACGCTCACAAATCTGACAACCTCGACACCAGGGGTCGCTTTACGCTGGAAAATGGCCGCTCCACGAACAGAACCGGATGGTTCTGGTTTCGAGATTGACGAATCTGAATGCTTAACAGCTGCAGCCGTGTGATAACGTCATGGCTCGTGCCTAAGGTTCGGTTTTGTCGCATAGTATACGCTGGCAGAATGCACCACACGTGTGTGCGCTTGCTGACACGGTCGTGGAAAAATAAACGACATGGCATGCCGTTAATTTTTAAAGATCAATTCCTTATATTTTCTCGTGAATGGTAGAAACAAGTTTAGTTTTTTGTGACCAAATGTGTTTTATTTTGTACCTGTTTTAACATATGTCAGTTTCGCTTAATTTGAGAGGAATCGATCTCAGCCTAGATTTGAGGCTGATTACATCTTTAATACAGAATTTTCATAAAAACATGTGGCAAGCATCGACAAGTTCAGTACACCGGTTCGGTGCTTGCTATTCCCCCCCCCCATCCAAAATGAATTGGGTACAATTTCACAATCATTGCTCAACAATAATCTTTCGAAGATATTCATTCTGAGAATGTCCACATTCTAAACAATTGTTGTGTAGTATAGTAATTGTTGAATTGTTGTCTTTATATCAATTCAATATAGTCACAAATAATGATGAATAAACAAGTTTCTTCTTCTGGCCATCAAGGATGGAAACATGCCGAATTTTCCCGAGAAATAATATAGTCCATTACACTCTGAAATGGTCAGAGCCGATTGGTCCACCGATCGAAGCTATTCCATTTCTTGAACGAAGACTTATCCCAGCGAAATGTTGGAATGAAATGGTCGCATGGTGGTCCTTGAAATGTCTACATCACAAAAAAGCATTTTTTCAAGCATGCACCAGCAGGAGTGTGAGAAATAAAGTAGCTGATTCAGACATCGGTGTGGTCTCGCACAGCATCACACAGTCGTGCTCCTCGTGTACTGGCGTGTCCGCTTTCTAAGTCAAATATTTAAAGAAAAAAACAGATATTCATTGGCTCTTTTTTTCCGTGCCTGTATCACAATCTCACATTTAAAAAATGACCACCCTTTCTCCATGATTTTATAACACATAGTTTTTTTAATATACTTTTGAAAAAACGCCATGAAACTTATTTTATCTCCAAAGATCAATTGCATAGGATGACGTCGTAATGCATTGCTCTTTTCGCGGACAAAGATGATTAAGGCCGAACAACTTCATAAAGGCGGTCAGTGGGTGTGTCGACTTATCCTTTCACCTAGCTATAGAACCTTTGCTGTGTAGGTGGGCGTGGCTGTTCTTCCCCACACAGCTGTAGTTCCTTCCCTTTACATTTCATACCACGAAGTTTTGACCTCCGAAACGCCTGCGTTTCGGAAGATTTAACGGCTGCACATACAAGAACACAGTAGCTGGTGATAATAAAATGTACCTCGTTATTCTGCTTGTAGTCTTTTGTCACTTCCCTCCAAGTTAGAACTCTCGGTATTCTCTCATTCTTAAGTTATCATCAATTGTTCAAGATTCTCGGGGATTTGAATATTCAGCTGACCGCCATTCAACTTTCAAATTTCCCTTGCACGGACTTTGCCGGAGATGGCGGTGTCTTTTGAAAACAAGCCGTGGCGCATGCGTGATTTTTCGGGTCAGTTCGATGACAGTTCAACGCATGTGCGTGTAGGTGGGCGTGGCTATCTTCGTGATGCTGAGACATTAAAAAAATGAGACCAAAATATGTCAGAAAACTCCGTGAAGGCGTGATTAAACGATGATATCTCAAGAACGAGGAATTATTAAGTGTTGAGAGTTGGCAGGCGGCTAGAAGGACCAATGTAGAGGAAAATGGGGTATAGTTTATTACTATTCGCTGCCGTTTTATTCCGTGTGCAGTTAGGATATTGGACAATGTCATTCAAAGTTCAATGTGTGGGATGTATTGTGTATAGGAAGAACCTTGGCTGAAGTCGATTACAGAGCCATTCGAGACTACAGCCATTCCTGGGCTACCTTTCACCGAATTACCGATTCACCTTTGTTCACGAGAACATCACTGGCGTCGTTCTGTTAAGCCTCTGTCCGCGAAACAAGTATTATACGGAGAGAATTAATAAGTTATTAAAACGCGAGAGTTTATAAATGTCACAGGGAGAGAGTGCTCATGTTGTAGTTTCCAGCTTGTTATACACACTGCAAGAAAAAATAATTGGTCCGGAACAAACCGTTGATTTTTCACAAGCTCCGAAGTAGACAACTGATCAAAATGGAGCACATATACAGCACTTCAGTTTCGAGAGAGTATACAAATGTCTATAGCGCGGAACTATTGAAAGCACTTCGCAGTCAGGGCAGAACTATACGTGCTGTCTAAAATTTTTTGGAGGGTGTAAATATCCAAGAAGTTTAATGGTTAAAGAACAGCTTCAGTTGTGTAACTCTCCAGAGTTTCAAGCGTTTAACCATTTCTTCGGATGTTTTCAACCATTCCTTTAGATGTTTGCAACCATTCCTTCGGATGTTTTCAACCATTCCTTTAGATGTTTTCAACCATTCCTTTAGATGTTTTCAACCATTCCTTTAGATGTTTTCAACCATTCCTTTAGAAGTTTTCACAGTCACAGTGGAGATACTGATTCACACGAACAATTTTGTGGTTACCGGATAGGTCGACAAGATAATGAACAGGCCAAGCTTTCTTGTTGCACGTGCCTCTGGGGCATGTCTGATAAGCAGTCTGGCAACAGTATGCATTTCTGAAAAAGAAATAATACGGAGGAAATGAAATTATACACCTAACAAAACTACATTCGAAAAGTTTGTTTGAGGGGCAACCAATTACTTTTTGCAAATTACGAGAAGTTTCGGCTGTTTGTATTCACAGGGGCTCGTTACCCGTTGTTAATTGATTCATTAGGTTGATTACGATGGGGGGAGGGGGGTCGAGTTAGGGAATAAATGGGGTATATTCACTACCTCGACCCCCCCGTAATCAACCTAATTAACCAATTAACAACGGTAACAAGCCCCTGTGTCTGTATTCAGATTGTTTTCCTACATCCTGATATATTGAGTGTCACTCAGAACATGCCGATAAACCCTGAAATAATTGCGCTGTTTTATTTCGAGTTGACGACGTGCCGTATACACAATATTGTAAATATGGATTGTTAAACAATATCGCGATAATATCCATTAACTAGATCCGATTTATCGTAAAGTTTATACGGCTCAATAAATTGAAGGAGCGAGGATAATGATTGGATGATTTTTTTTAGAATGACACAGCTGGAAACGTGATCAATGGTATATTCTCCTTACCTTCATGCCCAATCTTAATAAATTAATATCCTATCAAAGAACCCCAGCCCTACAGGTCGGTAAAGGCTCTTATTTCAATAGTTCGCCTCGATTTGACCTGAACGCGTGTGTTTTCACGTGGTAGCAACCGCGGTAGATTGGGCAAGCCGTTCTGTCAAACCTGGCTGCCCGCAATGTCGGAAGCCATATATCACTCGCTATTCTCAGCCTTTTCTTACTTTGGCCATTGCAGAATTTGACAAATTAACTTCACGTCAACTACAAGAGCAATTTCACGACAAATGGTAACCTTTCATATTTCTGCATTTACAAGAGATTATCCCAAATTGTGTATAATTAAAAGTGATACAGACTAACTAACCTAAAAGGTTTTCATTTTTTATTTTTTTTTTATGTTTACCTGAGCAATTGGTCACTAAGTGGTAGATAAACATGCAGTTTATCTGTAGTTCTTGTCGACAATCCAGTCTTCGGTGTGTCTCTACAGACGTTTCGCCTGACAGTTGGTTTTAAAAATTAATGTTTGGTGTAATGAAATATTTTAAAAAACCTATAGAGATAATTAATAATATTTATGTTATGCGAAAAAAAGTATTTTTTTTTTATCGAATTTGGAAGCGATCATTGAACATTAAGCCTATGTGATTTTATTTTCGCCTTGAGGCTAAATCTCGGAAAAACGGAGGAGCGGACCCAAATTCCATAGCCCCTTCGGGTCATTCGCATGGCATCAGATAGACCAGACAATTTTTTTTAAAGTAATCTTCGAAAGACATTTTTTTTTACATTTGATACCAAGCTTCAGACACAAAAATGGAAAAATCCAAGATGGTCGCCGAAATGGAGGGAGGGAGGAAATTTGGCTTAATGCCACACTCAAGTTTGTTTCACTCATATGGTGACAGTCAGTTTGGTTGGTGGAGGAAGCTGGAGTACCCGGAGAGAACCACCGCCCTTCGGCAAGTAACTGACAAACTTTCACACATGGACCAACTGGGCTTTCACTGTTGAGCTTTGATATATTCATATTCACATGTACGTAGATCTACATTTCAAATACCGTAAACCACTACCAAGTCTGAGCTATAATTCAAATTGGGAGTCACTCACACCTGATTTGATGAGCCATTGGGAGCCATCTTGGATTATGGCGGCCATTTTGAAAGAAATTCGACAGGATCATAAATTTATATTGATTAGCCGCTCAAGTAGTATAACCGTGACAAATTGGTTGCTAGAAATCCAGCAAATTAAAAGTTAACTTCGTGATTTAGATCTGATTAGCTCACCTGCAATTTACATCATATGCCGGTTGAGAGTATTCTGCACCGGCGCATCCAGTCTGTAGGTAAACCAGAGTGTAGGATTCTTGTGGGTTCAAGACATCAGTAATAGTTGACCCAGCCGGGTATATAACAGGCTGTCTGTAAGAGGGGGAATAAAAATGGCGTTCCATAATAATTTGAATTTTTCTCATTACTAGACATCGATAAATATGTATTCTACTATAGAGGCGAAAGTACTCTCTATGCGGCCTATAGTCTGTCTATTTTAATTAGTCGTCTACCTTGGAGCTTGTCAATAATCAGCCGTTAACTCTGCATAAATTTTCTTTTTTGCATTGTGTAGAACAAACAGAAATCTACAAAACGACTGCCACTTCCCCGTGATATCGATAATATATCGCGTTTGAAATAACTTTTTAATTCTCTCCATATAAAACTCCAGTACAGTTGTTTCATGTACCGGGACTCAATTACATAGGGAAACGTCATAATATATTCGTGCTGTCTAGCACAAAGGTCAACAATGCCTTGTATAGTCATAGAGGTGTGAGCAGTTTATCATTCGGCAATTTCACTGGGCATGGAATATGTGCGACACTCTCACGGACCGCCTGTTTTTACTGTATTCGGCATTAATGACCTTTGTGCCAATGAGCATGAATACATTATGACGTCTCTCTATGTAATTGAGGCCCGGTGCATAAACAACTGTACTGGAGTTTTATATGGAGTGAATGATAAAGTTATTTCAAGCGTGATATATTATCGATATCACGGAGAAATGGTATTCATTATGTAGAGTTCAGTTTGTTCTACACGCTTCAAAAAAGAAAATTGTTGCAGGGTTAAATACTGATTTTTGGCAAGCTCCAAAGTAGACGACTAATTAAAATAGACAGACTTTAGTACATTCTACATGTATATGACCTAGATATTTCAATTATGCCAGTTAACATTGAAAAATTAATTCAGCCATGGACTCTACTGAATTATATAACTAACCCAAATATGATGATGGACTGGCTAGCAAGAGTTTTCACACACGACAAAATAGGGTAGTTATTTCCCTTTGACTGCATATGATGTGATATGTACGTGACCTAACAACCAGGAATATTGCAGGAAAAAAAAACACGTTATTGCAGAAAATCCGTTCTAATTCCACTAACGAAGCCCCCACCCCCTGTATTATGCCGAAACATCTTCCCCTAATATTGAGAAATATTGAATCTAAAAGTGATCATCAGCAGTTGCGAACGCTGAAATTCAATATTCAGTTGTCATCCCTAAAACAGACGAAAGACCTTTTTCATACGACAGTTAACATCGATTTCAAATATGCAAACTTTATTCAAAAATATGCAAAATTTAAAACATCCACCAAGAGCTTTTCTGTGTTGGCTACATGAGTAGTGTGACTAACGTCACATGACCTACGAAGTAGAGTGAGGAAGATGACTTGGGGGTCCAAACGTAATGTTATAGATCACCTAGATGACTTGGGGGTCCAAGCGTAATGTTATAGGTCACCTAAGTAGACCAAATTGTCATCAAAAGTAGGTCAGCTCAGAACTTGCTGGTAACAGTCCCCTAATGCACGTTCATGCCAAAAATCAAGGTTCTAATGTCAACGGTTCTCCTTATTTTGCCGACGAAAGGATTCGGATGGATTCACTCACTGACTGACTGACTCAATACCGGACAATTTGCAAATGAGAGCCTACTTCGTAAGAATATGATACATGACGCACCATGAGGTTAAGCTAGGTGTATTATGCATCATAGCATGGGAAAACTCAATAAGTTTTTTTTTTTTCAAATATAGACTTGGAAATTATTTATGGACGACGGGTATCTGGTGAATGTTGGATCTATTGCTAGTTTTTAACTATCATGGCTATACTACACATGTCAGTGTGACTAACGTCACAGGACCTACGAAGTAAGGTTTTATATGAATTAAGTGTGTACTCGAGAGATGACTTGGGGACCCTATGTGCTACCGTGAGAGAATTTATATAGCAGTCTCTAATTGATAGTGGGTACTATTAACTTTCCCAGATGTCACCGCTGGTGAGTCATTAGCGTAGCAACTATTATCGCCCTCAGTTCCTATTACCCTGGACACTTATCAGCCCAGCAGTACAGCACGAGGTCACCCATCCAAGTCTTGACCGGGCTCAAAGTCGCTTAACTTCGATGAACCGGCGTGTCCAACGTGATATACTGTATCAGGGAACCTTCAAAAGTCACAGTGAAACATACAGCCAAGGGTTCCCGATGGGCATGACTGTGCACTCGCTGAGCCATCAATAAATAATAAAAAAAAATAATTATCAATCAAATTTTCATCAGAATTCGGTCAGCTCAGACCTTGCTGGTAACAATGTCCCAATGCACGTTCATGCCAAAAATCAAGGTTCTAATGTCAACGGTTCTCCTTATTTTTCCGACGAAAGGATTCGGATAGACCGACTGACTCATTCACTCAGTCATTACCGGACAATTTGCAAATGGTAGCCTACTTCGTAGGAATACAGCGTTTGAACGTGTACATTCTCTAAAGACCCCATATGATCAGTCCGAACGATGACTAGCTACTGAATAAGGAATCTGGCCCTCATATTCAGCCGTCCGGAGCTTTCACATACAGAATCATCAAGCATACACACTGAGTTTATATGGTCCACGGTATATAAACATGAGCAGTGTGGCTAACGTCACAGGACCTACGAAGTAGGGTAGGCATTAGAACTCCGACGCGAGTTGAACTCTTGGAAATCCCCACCCCCAGTTGAAATCCTGCCTATATTAAGATGGGCACTGCCCAAGTCAGAATCACCAAAGATTTTCATCAAAAATCACCAGAAATTTTCATCAAAAGTAGGTCAGCTTAGGACTTGTTGGTAACCGTCCCCTAATGCACCTTCATGCCAAAAATCAAGGTTCTAATGTCAACGGTTCTCCTTATTTTGCCGACGAAAGTATTCGGATGGACTCACTGACTGACTGACTCACTCACTCATTACCGGACAATTTGCAATCTGTAGCCTACTTCGTAGGAAAATCGGACTTAAAACTTTGGAAAACTGCTGCTTGTATTTCGTTAACGTGGCATGTATGCAGCCTCTGTGTACATGCACACCACACCAATGTTCGGCACTGATTTTTATGGTCTATATATAGTCACGTACTTTTAAAGCATAGGAAAACTCAGTCCGACACCCGGGACTAACTCTTTGTCTCTCTCCAAAGCAAGACATTTACACTGACGTATAAATCAATAAATTGTATCTCTACGTCACGAGAAGTAGAAAAAAATGTTATACCAATCTACCGCCAAGCACGCACTGTCACATGCATATATCACGTAGCAAATAATACGTGCAAAAAAAATTCAGTTAAACCCTACCAGTCCAGGGGGCCTATTTTGCCCTAGCCCCGGTGTAGCCTTGTTCTATACTACGTGAGAACAACGCTACGGCTGCAAACCAATGATCAGATGGAGTTGTTGGGAAAGTGCCGGATGGGCAACATTTGCCGAACCCGTTAACCAAAACCAATAAACTAATTGTATTCTAAGTCCACTTACCTTTCATAAAACACCTTGTTTAAGACTGACTGTTGCCAGACATGTAACTCGGACGAGGGGGTAAAAATGTCCACATCGCCGAACGCCGATTTCGCGCCACAACACCGCGCGCTAGACACTACACGCGCAGCGGCGATGTGGACATATTTACCCTCCTCGTCTGAGTTTAGACTTCTTGCAAAGCTAAAAATGGACAGTCACTCTTAAACAAGGTGTTTTATGAAAGGTAAGTGGACAAAGCATACAATTATTTTATTGGTTATGGTTAACGGGTTCGGCAAATGTTGCCCGTCCGGCACTTTCCCAACAACTCAATCTGGTGATTGGTTTGCAGCCGTAGCGTTATTCTGACATAGTATAGAACAAGGCTACACCGGAGCTAATTTTGCCCCTCCCCCTACCAAACTTTCTACTTCATCTCCGAATCGACAAAATTTTTGAGCGGACGCTCGGTCACTTTGTAGTTTATCATATTGGGCCCATTTGGGCCTTGTTGGACAACACCCCAGAGCAGCGGATCATGGGTAAATTCAAACTTGCATCTATGTGGGGTACCAGAGAAGTGATGTTTTCATCATATTTCTTAAGAGATCCTGTTTTTTCAGCGACGACTAAGGGGCAAAAACTATTTTTCTTGACATCAGATAATTATTTACTAATTTATCAGGTAAAAATAAGAATAAAAAAAACACACACACAAAAAAATGGAAAAAATTGACCAAAAAGGCCTTATTTTTCAAAATGACGCGAACTGATCATATCGGTCATCTTTTGTATATTTGTATATTCTGTCGTAGAGCATGACCCAACGGTATAATGTGGTAATTTCGGCCCCCTATCTCAAGGGGTAAGAAAAATATTTGCGCCCCCCCCCCCGCTAGAAATAAAAAAAGAGCCCGTCTAGACAGGGTTGACATCGTATCATTAGATAAGACACACAAGCTTGATAATTTATAATTGAACCTACCCGTCACACCCGATACTGTTCGAAATGAACGGGTCACTTCGAGGTTTCTTGACCGAACACCGTCTTCTTATAAACGTAGCTCCGAGACGTCTGGCCAAGGCTTTCAAACCACTGGTGGTAAACAAGAACTGCCATTCCAAACAAGAGAGTTTGGAGCAGGTTACACTGTGTTGAGTAGGTCTGGACGTGGGTTTGGGGGCACAGTCCGGTTTCCTGAGCCGCTTTCTGGGCCTAACCGGTGGCTTTCTGGGCCTAAACGTTGGCCTTGGTGGCCAGATCGGCGGCCTTGGTGTCCAAATCGGCGGTTTTGGTGTCCGGATCCGCGGCTTTGGTGTCCAAATTGGCGGCCTTGGTGTCCAAATCGGCGGCTTTGGTGTCCGGATCCGCGGCCTTGGTGTCCAAATCGGCGGCCTTGGTGTCCAAATCGGCGGCTTTGGTTTCCAAATCGGCGGCTTTGGTGTCCGGATCCGCGGCTTTGGTCTCCAAATCGGTGGTATTGGTGGCCAAACTGGCGGCTTTGACGTCTTACTCTTCGCACGCAACATAAGAAAAACAGCTACTTGAATTCTTATATCCAAAAAATCTCCAATAGCACACACAGATAATGTTATTCTGGAAATTCAATGGGGCCATTCGAGTTCTCACACTTTGTATTATGTTCCAATTTGTCGAAATTCGAAAGAGCGACGTAATCAGCCAATGAAAAAAGTCGAAAGAGCGTGGTTTCGATACGGAAGTCCGAGATATTCTCGCTAGCGAGGGAATTTCGTCATACGAAAGAGCGAGGGTTCGATACCAAAGTGTGAGATGTTCTCTCTGGGGGGGATTTCGTCATACAATGGAGCGGGGGTTCGATACCGAAGTGCGAGATGTTCTCTCTAGGAAGGGAAATTCGTCATACAAAGGAGCGAGGGTTCGAAACCAAAGTGCCAAATGTTCTCGCTAGGGATGGGATTTCGTTATACAAAGGAGCGAGGATTCGATACAAAAGTGCGACAAGTTCTCGCTATGGAGGAGATTTCGTCACACAAGGAGCGAGGTTTCGATACCAAAGTGGGAGATGTTCTCGCTAGAGAGGGGATTTCGTCATACAAAGGAGCGAGGGTTCGACACCAAAGTGGGAGATGTTCTCGCTAGGGAGGGGAATTCCTCATACAAAGGAGCGAGGGTTCGATGCCAAAGTGCGAGATGTTCTCGTTAGGGAGGAGATTTCGTCGCACAAAGGAGCGAGGGTTCGATACCAAAGTTCGAGAGGTTCTCGCTGGAGAGGAGGTTTCGTCATACGAAGGAGCGAGGGTTTGATACCAAAGTGCGAGATGTTTTCGCTAGGGATGGGATTTCGTCACACAAAGGAGTGAGGCTTCGATACCAAAGTGGGAGATGTTCTCGCTAGGGAGGGAATTTCGTCACACAAAGAAGCGAGGTTTCGATACCAAAGTTCGAGAGGTTCTCGCTGGAGAGGAGGTTTCGTCGTACAAAAGGATGAGGGTTCGATACCTAAGTGCGAGATGTTCTCGATATGAAGGAGATTTCGTCATACAAAAGAGCGAGGGTTCGATACGAAAGTGCGAGATATTCTCGCTAAGAGGGGGTGGGGGGGGGGGTTCGTCATACAATGGAGAGAGGTTCGATACCTTCGATACCTAAGTGCGAGATGTTCTCGATATGAAGGAGATTTCGTCATACAAAAGAGCGAGGGTTCAATACGAAAGTGCGAGATATTCTCGCTAAGAGGGGGTGGGGGGGGGAGTTCGTCATACAATGGAGAGAGGTTCGATACCAAGGTGCGAGATGTTCTCGCTAGGGAGGGAATTTCGTAATACAAAGGAGCGAGAGTTAGATACCAAAGTGGGAGATGTTGTCGGTAGGGAGGATATTTCGTCATACAAAGGAGCGAGGGTTTGATAACATAGTGGGAGATGTTGTCGCTAGGGAGGAGATTTCGTCATACAAAGAAGCGAGAGTTCGATACCAAAGTGCGAGATTTTCTCGCTGGGGAGGGGAATTCGTCATACAAAGCAGCGAGAGTTCGATACCAAAGTGCGAGATGTTCTCTCTAGGGAGGGGGTTTCATGATACAAATGAGTGAGGGTTCGATACAAAAGTGCCAGAGGTTCTCGCTAGGGAGGAGATTTCGTCACAGAAAGGAGCGAGGTTTCGATACCAAAGTGGGAGATGTTCTCGCTAGAGAGGGGATTTCGTCATACAAAGGAGCGAGGGGTCGACACCAAAGTGGAAGATGTCGTTAGGCGGGGAATTTCGTCAAAGGAAGAGCGACGGTTCGATATCGAAGTGCTAGATATTCTCGCTATGAAGAAAATTTCGTCGTACAAATGAGCGAAGGTTCGAAACCAAAGTGTGAGATGCTCTCGCTGTGAAGGAGATTTCGTCATACAAAGGATCGAGGGGACGAGTAAGAGATGTTCTCGCCAGGAAGGAGATTTCGCCATATAAACGAGCGAGGGTTCGATACCAAAGTGCGAGATGTTCTCGCTATGAAGGAGATTTCTCCGTACAAAAGAGTGAGGGTTCGATACCTAAGTGCGAGATGTTCTCGATATGAAGGAGATTTCGTCATACAAAAGAGCGAGGGTTCGATACGAAAGTGCGAGATATTCTGGCTAAGAGGGGTGTGGGGGTCGTCATACAATGGAGAGAGGTTCGATACCAAGTTGCGAGATGTTCTCGCAAGAGAGAGGATTTATTCATACAAAGGAGCGAGGGTTCGATGTTCTCGCTAGGGAGGGGATTTCGTAATACAAAGGAGCGAGGGTTCTTGCTAAGGAGGGGATTTCGTCATACAAAGGAGCGAGAGTTCGATACCATAGTGGGAGATGTTGTCGCTAGGGAGGAGATTTCGTCATACAAAGGATCGAGGGTTCGATACCATAGTGGGAGATGTTGTCGCTAGGGAGGAGATTTCGTCATGCAAAGGAGCGAGGATTCGATTTCAAAGTGAGAGATTTTCTCGCTTGGGAGGGAAATTCGTCATACAAAGCAGCGAGTGTTCGCTACCAAAGTACGAGATGTTCTCTCTAGGGAGGGGGTTTCATGATACAAAGGAGTGAGGGTTCGATACAAAGGTGCGAGAGGTTCTCGCTAGGGAGAAGATTTCGTCACAGAAAGGAGCTAGGTTTCGATACCAAAGTGGGAGATGTTCTCGCTAGAGAGGGGATTTCGTCATACAAAGGAGCGAGGGTTCGATGCCAAAGTGCGAGATGTTCTCGTTAGGGAGGGGATTTCGTCGCACAAAGGAGCGATGGTTCGACACCAATGTTCTCGCTGGAGAGGAGGTTTCTTCATACGAAGGAGCGAGGGTTTGATACCAAAGTGCGAGATGTTCTCGCTAGGGAGGGGATTTCGTCACACAAAGGAGGGAGAGTTCGATACCAAAGTGGGAGATGTTCTCGCTAGGAAGGGGATTTCGTCATACAAAGAAGCGAGAGTTCGATACCAAAGTGCGAGATTTTCTCGCTGGGGAGGGGAATTCGTCATACAAAGCAGCGAGAGTTCGATACCAAAGTGCGAGATGTTCTCTCTAGGGAGGGGATTTCATGATACAAATGAGTGAGGGTTCGATACAAAAGTGCCAGAGGTTCTCGCTAGGGAGGAGATTTCGTCACAGAAAGGAGCGAGGTTTCGATACCAAAGTGGGAGATGTTCTCGCTAGAGAGGGGATTTCGTCATACAAAGGAGCGAGGGGTCGACACCAAAGTGGAAGATGTCGTTAGGCGGGGAATTTCGTCAAAGGAAGAGCGACGGTTCGATATCGAAGTGCTAGATATTCTCGCTATGAAGAAAATTTCGTCGTACAAATGAGCGAAGGTTCGAAACCAAAGTGTGAGATGCTCTCGCTGTGAAGGAGATTTCGTCATACAAAGGATCGAGGGGACGAGTAAGAGATGTTCTCGCCAGGAAGGAGATTTCGCCATATAAACGAGCGAGGGTTCGATACCAAAGTGCGAGATGTTCTCGCTATGAAGGAGATTTCTCCGTACAAAAGAGTGAGGGTTCGATACCTAAGTGCGAGATGTTCTCGATATGAAGGAGATTTCGTCATACAAAAGAGCGAGGGTTCGATACGAAAGTGCGAGATATTCTGGCTAAGAGGGGGGTGGGGGTCGTCATACAATGGAGAGAGGTTCGATACCAAGTTGCGAGATGTTCTCGCAAGAGAGAGGATTTATTCTTACAAAGGAGCGAGGGTTCGATGTTCTCGCTAGGGAGGGGATTTCGTAATACAAAGGAGCGAGGGTTCTTGCTAAGGAGGGGATTTCGTCATACAAAGGAGCGAGAGTTCGATACCATAGTGGGAGATGTTGTCGCTAGGGAGGAGATTTCGTCATACAAAGGATCGAGGGTTCGATACCATAGTGGGAGATGTTGTCGCTAGGGAGGAGATTTCGTCATGCAAAGGAGCGAGGATTCGATTTCAAAGTGAGAGATTTTCTCGCTTGGGAGGGGAATTCGTCATACAAAGCAGCGAGTGTTCGCTACCAAAGTACGAGATGTTCTCTCTAGGGAGGGGGTTTCATGATACAAAGGAGTGAGGGTTCGATACAAAGGTGCGAGAGGTTCTCGCTAGGGAGAAGATTTCGTCACAGAAAGGAGCTAGGTTTCGATACCAAAGTGGGAGATGTTCTCGCTAGAGAGGGGATTTCGTCATACAAAGGAGCGAGGGTTCGATGCCAAAGTGCGAGATGTTCTCGTTAGGGAGGGGATTTCGTCGCACAAAGGAGCGATGGTTCGACACCAATGTTCTCGCTGGAGAGGAGGTTTCTTCATACGAAGGAGCGAGGGTTTGATACCAAAGTGCGAGATGTTCTCGCTAGGGAGGGGATTTCGTCACACAAAGGAGGGAGAGTTCGATACCAAAGTGGGAGATGTTCTCGCTAGGAAGGGGATTTCGTCACACAAAGAAGCGAGGGCTCGATACCAAAGTGCGAGATGTTCTCGCTAGAAAGAGCGACGTAGTGAGCCAATAAAACAAGTCGAAAGAGCGTGGTTTCAATACATAAGAGCGAGTGGTCGATACGGAAGTCCGAGGTATTCTCGCTAGCGAGGGAATTTTGTCATACGAAAGAGCGAGGGTTCGATACCAAAGTGCGAGATGTTCTCGCTAGGGGTGGGGGAGGATTTTCGTCATACAAAGGAGCGATAGTTCGATACAAAATTGGGAGATGTTGTCGCTAGGGAGGATATTTCGTCATACAAAGGAGCGAGTGTTCGATACCATAGTGGGAGATGTTGTCGCTAGGGAGGAGATTTCGTCATACAAAGAAGCGAGGGTTCGATAAAAAGTGAGAGATGTTCTCGCTGGGTAGGGGAATTCGTCACACAAAGCAGCGAGGGTTCGATACCAAAGTGAGAAATGTTCTCTCTAGGGAGGGGGTTTCATGATACAAAGGAGTGAGGGTTCGATACAAAAGTGCGAGATGTTCTCTCTAGGGAGGGGTTTTCATGATACAAAGGGGTGAGGGTTCGATACAAAAGTGCGAGATGTTCTCTCTAGGGATGGGGTTTCATGATACAAAGGAGTGAGGGTTCGATACAAAAGTGCGAGATGTTCTCTCTAGGAAGGGGGTTTCATGATACAAAGGAGCGAGGGTTCGATACCAAAGTGAGAGATGTTCTCTCTAGGGATGGGGTTTCATGATACAAAGGAGTGAGGGTTCGATACAAAAGTGCGAGATGTTCTCTCTAGGGAGGAGGTTTCATGATACAAAGGAGCGAGGGTTCGATACCAAAGTGCGAGACGTTCTCTCTAGGGATGGGGTTTCATGATACAAAGGAGTGAGGGTTCGATACAAAAGTGCGAGATGTTCTCTCTAGGGAGGGGGTTTCATGATACAAAGGAGTGAGGGTTCGATACCAAAGTGCGAGATGTTCTCTCTAGGGATGGGGTTTCATGATACAAAGGAGTGAGGGTTCGATACAAAAGTGCGAGATGTTCTCTCTTGGGAGGGGGTTTCATGATACAAAGGAGCGAGGGTTAGATACCAAAGTGCGAGACGTTCTCGCTAGAGCGAGAATTTCATCATACAAAGGAGCGAGGGTTCGATCCCAAAGTGGGAGATGTTCTCGCTAGAGAGGTGAATTCGTCATACAAAGGAGCGAGGGTTCGATACCAAACTGCGAGATGTTCTCGCTAGGGAGGGGATTCCGTCACACAAATGAGCGAGGGTTCGATACCAAACTGCGAGATGTTCTCGCTAGGGAGGGAATTTCGTCAAACGAAAGAGCGACGGTTCGATGCGAAAGTGTGAGATGTTCTCGTTGGGCAGGGGATTTCGTCAAATGAAAGAGCGACGGTCCGATACCAAAGTGCAAGATGTTCTCGCTATGAAGGAGATTTCGTCGTACAAAGGATCGAGGGGTCGAGTATGGACTCAGCTTTCATGGATTGTAATTATTGGAACTGCAGTCGTACATTGATATATCATGGGGACTGCTTATTGCCCATTTCTATCGCTGATGCTTGAAGGACTATCTGTCCCTCTTGATCACTTTCCGGGGCGCCAGATACATGTACGGTAAAAAATCTGCGAGTCAGTGAACTGTAATCTTACCAATGCTCTTCCGGTTCAATTATTTGTATCAATGGGGTTAACGTTTAATTAGCATGGGTTCGCTTACTGTTGCCAAAAATGCGAGACCGTTATGAAAGACTGTGGCCTTTAGTTTTCTCACAAGCTTATATTGTACGAAGTTTTCGAAGTTACAGCTACAATAACCCTTAAACACTATGACTCTGTCCCTAACGGAGTATATCAATGCTATAATGTGTATATCACCATGAGAACAAGTTATCTAAATCCGGTGTGATGGCTAAGAATGTCCTGGTGATTAGTGTCCCTTCTTATATCCTTTTCTATTGCATCCTAGGACGGACACTTATCGACAATGTGCAGAAAAATGTCCTAGCTGGGTCAAAAGATAGGAGTTCGACACTCGTAGCCACGTGACACTCTTGGCCTCCACACCGGCACAAGAAGCTCACACACTAATAGTTCCGGCGGGAGAGTGACGTTATGCGGCTATGGCTTCGGATCTCGCGTCCAAACATTGCTCTGGAAGAGTACCTCGTCGTTACCTCAAGGGCACATGGAGCCGCACAATAAGGTACCCCAGAGACACCTCAATGATGAAGGTGGTACATCTCGTTGACCTCACGAGCACTGCGAAGACGCCTCAAGATTGTAAATGTGACTTACCTTTAATGTGGACTCTCTTCGAGAATCGAAAACGTTATATAATTTTGACCACATGCAGGAACCGGCCGAATGCTATGTCGGCATATAAGCATTCTCCCAAGTCGAATATATTTTCTTGCAGTCCGATTGTATTTCGGGCCTATATGGTAAATATGGCCGGAACGCTCGGTTATCAAAGGCACTATGTTCATTGCTTCATCGACATGCGCTTACCATGGGAGCTTTCAAGCGTTTTACGTGAGAGACTTCTTTCCGACAAAAACAGGCCTGGCTAACTCCTCCACGCACGCATCTTAGCTCCGTGTCTGTCCTGTGGCATCTTCTCAAGACAAGGCGTATCCTGCCGCAAGCGCTAGTGTAAGGACTGGTCTTGCCTAGGGAAGATGGTCCTGTGGTAGGATTTAGCGTCGTTTTCAACATTTTTTCAGTCATATCACGACGGTGCCTACATGTACCAAAACACAAGTGTCCCACAGTTCCTATTATCCTGAACACTGATCAGCTCAGCCAGTACAGCACTCGGTCGCCCATCCAAGTATTGACGGAGCTCAACGTTCTGACGAGAACCGGAGTGCCCAACGTGATATGTCGTACCTCCATCTGTTACCGTGTGTTCGGGTGAAGGGAACGTTGTACGCGGGTGAGAAATATTTTAACAGCGCAAGGGTTGGATGGGGCAAGCGGCAGATATTCTGGTCGATGCCCACGGAATTGGCCGCAGGCACACGGTAATAGATGATGGACAAGGAACTGCGGCGCGTGTGTGGAGGAGTTCGCCAGGCCTGATAAACTGAAAACGCCGAACGTGATATTTCGCGAATTCTGATTGACGTGGTCAGAAAGTGCCCATTCCTACGTACTAAAACTGTAGCAGTTCTGAAAAACTAATAATTGATTTTCAAAACAGCACATTCAGTCATTGTTCCTCATGCATACAAGTTCTGCAAGTAACATGAAAAACAAAACTGCTTTTGCTATTAAAAAAAATAATAATACCCACCTTCAACTAAATCGGTTGCAACTAATGAATGTAAATTGCGCAGACAACGTATTTATAGAGTTAAATGTTATTGCTATTAATTAATCATGGGGCATATTCAGTTTAGCATGCATGTGGAATATTTTTCTCAGAAAACGTTGACCCCACGGTCGTCGTCGCTATTGCCGAGGATTTTTTTAAATTTTCATACATACAAACAAACTAATGGATTTCATTTATAATTTAAAAATGCACTACTGCCCTCTTTCGTATACTTCCTTCTCGGCAATATTCACGGCCCATCTAACGAGGTTTCGTTCGTGCATAAAACACGAAACTTCCTCCAATCAAATCAGAAGAAAATGTATTGCCAAGTCAAGTGTAGAAGAATTACCGCACTCTGACCGATACAAGGAAACTGTATCTAGAGCTTTGGATTGGTTAATTTTCTCAATGATGATTACTCCATCTACTCCCTAAAGACAGTTTTATAACGACAGGACGGTTACTTTTGTTCACTAATGAATTTGCACTGATATTCTGTTATCAAGTCAGTCTGCCTTTTCCGTTTCAATTCTTGGACAAAGGATGCGCGCCGGTGGACCGACGGGTACACTGATGTGTGACTCTCCGTTTTTATTTCTGTGGTTCGTACTATCCTCTCTTCTTTATGGATTCAGTTCGGAGAATATATTGAAAATATGATAGTGCATTGTTCTATAATTGAAGTTGCCCATAAGATATACCAGAAATTCCCTTAGGTTTTACGTTAGTTAAACCGAAACTTAATTTCCTCTTAAAATATCCAGTTAACGCTCAGAATCAAAAGTGATGCAAAACATTATCGACTGACGTTTGAAATTACTCTCTAAAAAAAACTTGATTGAACTGTTCCACTCAAGCGGGATGAAATGTAACTGTTCACTCAAACTTGAGTTACTTTTCACTCAACTTGGGTTACTTTTCACTCAACTTGAGTTAAAACCACTCAAGTTCACTCAACTTGAGCGGATCAATTTCCACTCTTATGCTTGAGTGAATGTAACACAAGTTGAGTGAATGTAATTCAAGTTGAATGCATTTAACTCAAGTTGAGTGAAAAGTAACTCAAGTTGAGTGAAAATCTCACTCAAGTATTGAGTGGGATCAATTTCCACACTTACATGAGTGAAATTTCACTCAACTTTTTTTAGAGAGTGACCTTTCCTCTGTTTTTTTTTTCTTTTTCATTTACATTTTAGCGTGGATTCTTTCAAAACATGACTTCTTGAATAAAAATTATATTTCTATATAATATCACGGCGGATATGGTAATTTTGAACATATTACATTTATTTTGATTCATATTTTAGATATATTTCCAAATTCGGACTGGACTCCTCTCGAAAGCCTACAATCTATTGTTGACTCAGATCGCAGCCCATGTGTCTTGCCTTGTTCGCTCTTCTGGGCTAATAGCATACAATCAGTGGGATTCCGGACAGTTCATAATATTATTTCAATGGAAGTTGAATGTGCATTGGTAAGTGAAAGTGCCTTGCGCTTTAACTGCATCTCATATGTATCCCACTAATTATTTTTCTTACCCCTTGAGCTACGGGGTTGAAAATTACCACACCATACCCTTGGGTCAAGCTCTACCAGAAAATGTAAAAAATCCAAGATGGCCGCGAAACTGTGACGTCATTTTCAAAAACGGCATTTTTTGGTCGATTTTTCAGTCAGATTTTCCAAAATTTTTATTTATGTAATTTCTGCGCAAAAACTGCATGATAAATTAGGAAATATTAAGGTGATGTGAAATAAAATAGTTTTTACCCGCTTTTCATCGCGGAAAAGCAGAAATTATGAAGAAATATGACAAAAACATCACTTTTCTGGGACCCCACGTGGCCGCCATCTTGAATTTTCCCATGATCCTCTGCTCGGGGGGGGGAAGGGGGTTATGCAAATAGGTTCAAAATGACGCCAATATGATAAACTATAAGGTCACGGAGTTTCAGCTCTCCATTTTTGTCGTTCCGGAGATAGCGCAGAAAGTTTGGTAGGGGGAGCATTCCCCCCCCCCCCCAGGCCAGGTGGGGTTAAAATTGTCATTTGGCCTGCACCGCATTGGCTGAAGTAAACGAACTCATATTGGTTTCCCATAAAAAATCAGTCAAAATTTGAATGAGCGTTTTGTCACTTAATTTAACAATTAGGAATGAAAAGTCCCAAAATGAAATTTAACGATGAAAACTCAAGGAGAGTGAGTAAAAGCATTAAATGTCATCCTCATACCAATTCTACAAGAGATGCACGAGTGCAGTCCATAATTTCGTACAGACAAATTTCTAGTCATGAATGCACATTTTAGATGGACATGCATGTACGTGCATGGTAAATTTAGCCTTGATAACATAAACAACATAATTTTTTCAGTGAAATTTAATTTCTAAATTTGCATGTAAATTTCTGTATTTCGTTTTGCGACTCTCGAGACTAGCATACTCTATCTCATCTTGCCCAGACAAAGTAATTTTCAAGTTATATATAACCGTGAATTGAATACAGGTATAAAACATAACTTCTCTTGAAACAAAAAAGCTTGATGGCACGTTTATTTTATTTCTATAATTGCTTTTTCAGTTCATGGCTTTTTTTTTATTGAAAAACTTAGTTCACACTGTGAAGCCCTGCGGATCGAGAAACAGATGAATGACCCCGCAAGTCAACCGTGACATAATAATATCATTTCCTCGTGAAAATAGCTAAATGACACTTTCACAAAATAATTAAAATTCATAATATATGCTTCCGTATACTGGAGATATCAACATACGATATAGTTCGCGGGCATATCAGTACAACGTACAAGCCAGATTAGACCCAGTAATCAACCCAAAATCCAAACAGCACATGCCAGTTTGTCAGCTGACCAACTTACAAAAGTTATACACATTATAACCTAACCAAGTTATGAACAACATACAGCAATGAATCTGAAGAGTTATAAGTTGCGGTATCAATTTGACCACAACGTGGTAACACATCGATTGGACTCGAACGAGTTGAATGAAGTTGTTGATTTTTGGCAAGCGAGACTGTGAATCAAGAGTCGGTGAAAAACGCTCACCAAACCAGCCACGGTAACACTTGAGACCAACAGTGAAACGTAATAAAGCGTGTGCACACTAATGCCCGGCGCCATCTAAGTCTCTCAATGATACCACTGAGAATGATAGCGGTATCTTGTTGGTGTACGATTTGCGGACAGAAAGAATTACAACACATATAAGGGAAGTGGGAAGAGGTGCCGACATACTGACTGCGTGACATGACTTCACAGAATAGTCTTCTGGTTAACCTATTCTAAAGCACATACCAAGAATCTAACGATTCGTGCTATGTGTTGTATCTCAGGTACGCTTTTATTGTACCTGTTCATGTGGCAACTTGGATGATATGACCACACGGCCCCTAGCACCGGCATAAGCGGTATTAGATACAAATCTAGAGAGCTATGATGGAAATGCTCTGACACAAGTTTCCAAAACGCTATTTTCACTACAAGCACAACATATGATGATTTGCAAACTGAAAAATCTGACATCTCAACACTGAATTACATGTGCCTCATTATAGATACCACTGAAATGGTGTGATGACATGTGGGAATGGTTCTCTCCTACTTTTGTATCAACAATACCAACAACAAGTAACAATTATTAGTCCCTTTCTAAAAATAATATGTGCCTGGAAGCATGTATTCACATGTAAAAAGGTAAAATGCAGAGAAAACTTTTGAATATTATTTTTTTTTATAATCTGAAAGTCATACAATTCTTTCAAATATCTAAGTGCGGAGATCTAGTATACATATTATGAAAAATATTTTATAAGACTGATAATGGAAAACAGGCGTGTTACACACAGCAAAGCTTTAAATAGAATGTAATCTGTCACCACTGGATGAAAATCAAAATAACAAAATAATTCGTTGAATACAACAACCAAAAAAACAGTCGTTGACTGGTTGGCTCAGTCTGGGAGGGGTGCCTTTTCATGTTCTTTTCGACATTGTGGCACCATGATATGGGGTAGATATATGGACTGGTCTTAGGTTTTACGTTGGTTAAACCGAAAATTAATTTCTTATTCAAATATCCAGTTTTTATTTTCTGTTGACGCTCAGAATCAAAAGTGACGTAAAACAGCGTCGAATGACGTTTGAAATTGAGCTTTCCTCTGTTTTTGGCCTTTTCATTTACATTTTAGCATGGATTCTTTTAAAACATGACTTTTTGAACAAAATTTATCTTTTTATATAATATCACGGCGGATATGATAATTTTGAAAACGTTACATTTATTTTGATTCAAGTGACATATTTTAGGTATATCCTCAAATTCGGGCTATTGTTCACTCAGAGTGCAGCTCATGTGTCTTACCCTGTTCGCTCTCCTGGGCTAATAGCATACAATCAGTGGAAGTCGGGACAGTTCAAAATATTATTTCAAGGGATGTTGAATGTTCATTGGTAAGTGAAAGTGCCTTCCTCTGCGCTTTAAATGCATATAGCTTGTCCACAATATCGCCCAGTGCTGAATATTGGAACTCTGAAAAATTACGCACAATTGAACACTTTTGCATGTTCATGCTGCCGCTAGTGTTCCAAAAGTGTTACAGAATATATGTTTAGTTGTGAACATTGGCATTCAAACATGATGATCATTTTTGAACACGCGTGTTCATATGTTCTCTGATGTTCGGATATGAACGTAAGTGTTCAGTTACTAACACGATATGTTCTGATTTGGACGTCAATATGAACGTTAGTGTTCAGTGCCGTCCGATCCCATATTTCGATTGTTGAGATACTTAGCTTTGTGGTGGAATTTTTGATACCTTTTGCTTTTCATTATGTTCAAAATGGACTAAATGATTAATTCCACAACATTATTTCAACTTATTCCAGCAACCGCAAAAATTAGTCCGAGATTACGCTTTTACGCGTTCAATAAATGTTACAAATTTTTGCTGACAGTGTGTATAAAACATAACTACATCCTTCTCTTGAAATAAACAGCTTGATTGCACGTGTTTCTTATTTCAACATTTGCTTTTCCTGTTGACGTTTTTTTTTTTTTTTGCTTGACACAATACTTGATTCACGTTGTGAAGGCCTGCGGGTAAGGAAACACATGCATGAACTCGATCTTAAACTCCGGGTGCAATTCAGCCGTGACATAATGGCAGCGTTTCCTCGTGTAAATAGCTAAATGACACTTTCTCAGAATAATTAAAATTCATGATATACTTCCGCATACTTGTGATATCAACATATACGATATATTACGCGGCCATGCGAGTGATACCTGCAAGCTACACCAGACAATGCCATCGACTTAAAATCCAAACAGCGCATGTCAGTTTGTAGGACTTCCGTCCGTCTATAAACTGCACGCGATCGAAATTTTGAAATTACGTTTACACTCATTAAAATTAATGGTTCGGGTTTTTTTTTATAATTTTCTTTTGTAATTATTCTTTTTAGTTGGGAACAAGGTATCATGTACGAAATATGAGTTAAAATAAGCTCGCGGGTGAACTGTTACTACAGTTTACAGAATATGTAAATGATTGTTCTCTAAAATATGAAGCAGGATCAACCATACAGCATAGATGGGTCTCTTTACTACGGTGGCTTGTTAGGCCATGCATTGATTTTTCAAATTTTCTGCTTTCTCCAATTTTCAAGATTTCACTTTCGCATTTTCTCTCTTTTCTTGTCATCCTCTTTAAGAAACTGCAACCATTTCCATACGAAAACGCTGGAAATTCATTTTCAAGAGACAAGAACAATTCAAACGACCACATGAAAACACTGGAAATTAGCGAACACCTGGAAAATTGCGTGAAACATCAGAAATAACAAAAAACACAGAAAATAATATCCAACGCGGTGTAATTTCCACCGCGATGAAAATAAATTCCACTGCGGTAAAAATAATTTCCACCGCGGTGGTAATAATATCCACCGCGGTGGAAATAATTTCCACCGCAGTGGTAATAATATCTACCGTGGTTGTAATAATTTCCACCGCAGTGAAAATAATATTCAACGCGGTGGTAATAATATTCACCGCAGTGGTAATAATATCCACCGCGGTATAGTAATAATATCCACCGCGGCGGTAATAATATCCACTGCGGTGGTAATAATATCCACCGCGGTGGTAATAATATCCACCGCGGTGGATATTATTACCATTATTTTTCGTGTTTTTTGCTATTTCACGCAATTTTCGAGGTTTAGAATTGTTCTTGTCTATTGAAAATAATCTCCAGCGTTTTCGTACGGAAATGGTTGCAGCTTCTTGAAAATGAATAAAAAAAATGTTAAAAATTTAGAAATAAATTTTGAAAATTTGGAAATAAATCTAAGAGGATGACAAGAAAAGAGAGAAAATGCGAAATTGAAATCTTGAGAATTGGAGAAAGACAGAAAATTAGAAAGATCTATGCATGGCTCTAACAAGCCACCGTATTTCAACTCGAAGTGTGTAGGATAGGATTTTCCACGCTTGTAAATGTAGGTACAAGTTGCTAAAAACAACTTGTGTCTTCGACAGCCCCTGGCCATGCTGGCGCTTCACTGCTACTCAATACGTCGTTCCGACAAAATAGTTCTATGTTGTTTTGGATAAAATGAACTACTGTAGGCTTTCTTTCTATGCTCTTCTGGCAAACAGGAAGTACGGCCCTAGAGCATTCCTTTGAATGTTGTGTTTTAGATCGAGAGAATACTTTGCAACCTTTGATAAAAGTTAGAAATTCTTGAATCAGAAATCTTACCAGGCATATATAATACTATTTTATACACCGCATAATCCAAATATGTCGCACATACAACCACACAAATATGTCACTGACAACTTCATTATTTATTTTATTTATTTGTTTATTCATTGAAGGAGTCAGCAGACACTAGGTCCAGTAACAGAATCCCACAAAAAGCTATATATTCAATGCAACATACGATATGAAATACAACTGTGCAAACTTATAACAAGTTTGTTTACATTTAAAGCAGCTTCTAAGATTTGTGTATACAGGTGAAAAACATATTGACATACATATGGAATTACTTTCGACATAAAATTACAAATGAATGTATCATTTCAAATGAGTAAAAGTGTCTCTAAACTTGCATTTTAAAAGTACTTCCGGAGTTAAAATATGGAGCCACATGACGTAAGTTGAAAATATCATTATAAATAGACACGATCCTGTAGGTGAAACAGAAATCTTTCTCAATTCATTCTGCTGCGTGATAGGTAAAACACAGTTGGATTGCGTAGACATCTCGTTGGTGACATTTGGGACAATAGACAGGGACAGTCATAGTCCAGGAAATCTAGCGCATTTTTGAGGTTAACCCACCACAAATTGCAACAGAATTTATTTCACTGCTATGCATTTCAGAAAGGTCCCCAGAATAACATACTAAAAGTCTACACTCCCATATGTATGGGAAATATCTTAAATTTCAAGTTGAAATTTGAGATATTTTTCGCGAAATTTCAGTGTTTTCCGGTCTCTTGCTCCTATAAGAAAATCTTGTACTTGGTACTAAGCCTGAAAGAAATGGGCCATTACTTATACTCATTCCATTCATTATCATATCAAGGTTATACTCAGCCTAAAATAATACCCTTGCACGAAAATATTTATGGAGAAATTCAAAATGGCGGATGTATGGGGTCATTTTAAATCTTAACTTTTTACCATTTTCATGAGAGTCCAGGCAATCTATCTGTGTTTTTTTAGCTGGACCCAAAACGAATTGCGACAAATTTTTTTTTCACTGGTATGCATTTCTAATAGGTTCCCAGAACAACATACTAAAAGTCTACCAAAATTTATTTGGTGGAGATTCGACTTTTTCTAAAACAAAGATACACCATCATGCTTCATATAAGAAGGTAGAAAATATTGGTTTGTCTCTGAATAAGGACAGTTTATCATCCAGAAATCCAATCAATACATGATGATCTAGGATACATTATTCTATGGTGGTGAAAACATTTGCATTCCAAAAGGATTTGCCCATAAAAGTAGATAGCAAAACGATAGTTCAGCACCAGGGTATATACTCATACATGGTAATATCCTGCCAGTTGGAATTATTTCCATTAGCATTGTTATCCGAAAGGGAACTGACAAGCTGTGATATATTTTCTTTTAACCTATGACAATCACAGACAATAGTTCCATCAACTTATAAAGATATAACTCTATAATCACAAGCACGTAGTAAGTGTCAGGTCCGACATTCAATAGTGTTTGTACTTTGTTGAAAAAAATGCAGCCTTGCCAATCAGGAGAGAGAGAGTGAAATTAGATCCAACGTCGCGTTTAGCAATAGTTCAGATATATAACGACAATCTGCCAAACATCACAATTGTTTGCAAGACAAATGTTGTTGATGAAAGAAGAATAATTATGCAGATCCTAATATATCATTTAATTATCAAACAAATAATACTTTGAATTATAGGCAAAGTTGACCGTCTTTTTTGATTGTCTTTTTGAATTTGGTGCTAATACTGTTATATGGAAAATGGAATAGGTCTTTGGATTATGGACGCGGATATTCTCTAATGGACGACGGCTGAATTATGAATGACGGACTAGACGCTTGTAATTGTCAAGTTTCATTTTACATTCTGGTTCATGGTAACATATTATTAGGGGAAGTGACTTCTCATACATAAAGTTGATGTCTTTTATTATTATTCCTCATGAACACTGCCATAAGTTGAGGAATATTTCACAGCACTATCAATCCCAATACCAGTCTTCGCAAATGTCATTTTTAAAGGTCTTGGTTTGATGAGTTTGCACAGCTCAGTCGTTAGCATTCTCCACACACACTTGAACAATCCAGGCCATGATCCTTACAGGCGCATCTGCTTCAGCTGCAATCCTTATTGCAGTTCCACCTGATAACGTCAAGTAACCCCTGAAGCTGGTGGCAGATCAATTTTCGCCGATTGGATTGTCCACTCTCATTTTTGTGGCTGCAATGTATGGTCTTCCTCTCAAGTCAATTACTTCGTATGGGTTACTATTGTATAAACATATAAGCGTTTTCTATGCTGCTGCAATAAATGACCTTCGTCGGGACTCCCATGACCTGGATGAACACTTCAGCTTGTTGGCGAAATAGCTCAGTAACAGTTGTCTTCTTCAAGGCAGCACCTTTATCAATGCCATATGGTCAGAATACTGTGTCACAGCCCAGAATGGCATGCACAAGCAACATATTTGTGCAGACTTGCATTCCCAGCACAGCCTTTGTCTTCTTGACATTCCAAACTCTCTGGCCCCGCTAGTGACATGGTCATTCAGTCAAAGAAAGACGAATTCCTAGCAAACAACGTCAACAAGTAGCAGTTCATTACTCTTATGAGTGACCAGTTGGAAAGGGCGGGATGTTTCATATGCAGATGTTGTTATTGTAAAAGCTGCCGTTTAATCGACTGAAAGCATCAAGACTTTGGTTGGTTATGACATTGACCTGTTAGTTCTGCTCTGTTTTCATGCAGACATGGATGACAATGACATCTACTTTCAGCCAAGAGAGAATGCAAAGAAACGGATAGTTTGGAATGTCAAGAAGACAAAGGCCGTGATGGGAATGTAAGTCTGCACAAATATGCTGTTTGTGCCTGCCATTCAGGGCTGTGACTGACCATATGGCTTTGGCAAATGTGCGACCGTAAAGAAAACAACGCTCAATGAGCTATTTCGACCATCCATTGCAGCCACAAGAATGAGGGTGGACGGCTTCTCCCTGTGAAAACTGAACTGCCACCAGTTCCACTGGCACTCTTTGAGGTTATCAGGTGCAACTGCAAGAAAGATTGCAGCTGAAGAAGATGCATCTGTAGGAGCATGACCTATATTGTTGAAAATGTAAAATGAAACATGGTAAATGGCATGGTAGAACATCAAGTTTGCCTATAATCTAGATTATTATTTGTTTGATAATTAGATGATAGGATCTGTATAATTATTCTTCTTTCGTCAAAACATATCTGACACACACTTGCGATAGATATTATCGATTGAAGAAAAATATATCACAGCTTGTCATTTCATTTATTTTGGGAGAGAACTCTTTCAGATGATTATGCTAATGGCAAAAATGTTAACTGACTGAATATTACCATGTATAATTCATATAGCCTGATGCTGAACTATCAGTTTGCTATCTACGCTTATGAGCAAATCCACCGGGAAGACTCATGTTTTCACCACCATGGCATACTGTACCCTGTGTCATGTATTAATTGGATTTCTGGATGACAAACTGTCCTTATTCACGGAAAAAACAATATTCTACCTTGCTTATATGAGGCATAATGGCCTATTATGTATTATAAAATGGCGTATCTTTGTTTTCAAAAAAGTCGTATCTCACCAAATAGAGTTTGGTAGACTTTTAGTATGTTGTTCTGGGAACTTGTTAGAAATGCATACCAGTGAAAAACATTCTGTTGCGATTTGTTTTGGGTCCAGCTAAAAAAACACAGATAGATTGCCTGGACTGTTATGAAAATGGTAAAAAGTTCAGATATAGAATGACCTCATACATCCGCCATTTTGAATTTCTCCATAAATATTTTCGTGCAAGGGTATTTGTTTAGGCTGAGTATAACCTTGATATGATAACGAATGGAATGAGTGTAAGTAATGACCCATTTCTTTCACGCTTAGTACTAAGTACAAGGTTTTCTTATAGGAACAAGAGACAGGTAAACACTGAAATTTCGAGAAAAATATGTCAAATTTCTACTTGAAATTTAATACATTTCCCATGCACATCTGTTTGTAGACTTTTAGTATGTTATTCTAGAGACCTTTCTGAAATGCACTGCAGCAAAAACAATTCTGTTGCAATTTGTGGTGGGTCAAACCTCAATTTGACTGGACTAAAAACACCATGCATAAAAGACAGATCTGAATTTTTCGTCGCTGAGACAGAGGCGGTAAATTACAAGCCCAAATATAACCTGTCTGGTCGTAGCATATACCAGTGCTGCAACATAAATATTTGATAAAACTCTTCTGTACTTTTCTACACTATCAGATAGGTATATTTACAGTGTGAGGACCATACTGGCGAAGACTACCAGTATTCTAGCCGGCTTCGAACAAGAGATATATACAAAGAAGTCAAGGCCTTCACAGAGTTAAAATATATACAACATCGTTTGACCAGACCCATAATCTTAAAAGATTGACTGCATATGGTTTCAATGTGTGTGTTTTTTTTTACAAGTTAAGATCGGACGTTAAAATTACACCAAGGTTCTTCACTTAGTGACTCGAGTTAAGCCCGAGTCCCACCTAAGCGAATTCCTTTACGAAGCTTGACGATTTAAGATCGTAAGTATTGGTAAGATTCTCGCAAGCTATTCGTAAAGACATTCGCCATGATTCGTAAGCCATCGCTTCAATTCGTAAGAAAATCGTCGCCACGGTTTTATCGCCGCGTCAATTTCAAAATGTTCAAAAAATTCGCCAAGCAATGCGATTTTGCCTTAAGTCTCAAATATTCGTAATTTTATCGTAAGTCGTCGTAACTACGTTGTAATGCATCGTAATTAAGTCGTAATTTAATCGCCTTATTGGTAACAGTTCCGTTAATAATCGTCAAATGAAAAATAAATACTAATAGTTACGATAAAGCCCAAGTCCCACTTAAGCGAAGTTGTTTACGAAACTTTGCGATGTATTGGTCGTAATGTTTCGTAATAAATCGCTTTACAAAAACCGGTTTTCCCGTCATTTGGGGCGAATAGATACGACAAGTTTTACGAGTAATTACGACTGTTTGCGATGCAGTTACAAAGAAATACGATACTTTTACAACAGTTAGCGATATTCGCACCCAAATTTAGGCGAATCAGTGCGATACAGTTGCGAACATGTGCGATGTATTTGCGAACATTTAGGAAGTGCATACGACTACTTGCCATTATTTCACGATGTCTCGCGAAAGGTTTTACGACGTTTTTACGACGTTGTTATGAGAGTTTGGGTAAAATGTTTACGATTACTTCGTATACCATCGTTTCCTGTCGTAAGTTATCGTAACTATTAGTGTTTATTCTTCTCTTGACGATTATCAACGGAACTGTTACAAATAAGGCGATTAAATTACGACTTAATTACGATGCACTACAACGTAGTTACGACGACTTACGATTGTTTACGATAAACTTACGAATATTTGAGACTTAAGGCAAAATCGCATTACTTGGCGAATTTTTTGAACATTTTGAAATTGGCGAATGTCTTTACGAATAGCTTGCGAGAATCTTACCAATACTTACGATCTTAAATAGTCAAGCTTCGTAAAGGAATTCGCCTAAGTGAGACTTGGGTTTTACTTAGGAAACGATTGTATACGAAGAAATCGTAAACATTTGACCCAACCTGTCATAACAACGTCCTAAAAACGTCCTAAAACCTTCGTACGTATTCGCAAGACATCGTGAAATAATGGCAAGTAGTCGTATGCACTTCGTAAATGTTCGCAAATACATCGCACATATAAGCAACTGTTTCGCTCTGATTCGCCTAAATTTGGGTGCGAATATCGCTAACTGTCGTAAAAGTATCGTATTTCTTTGTAACTGCATCGCAAACAGTCGTAATTATTCGTAAAACATGTCGTATCTATTCGCCCCAAATAACGGGAAAAACCGGCTTTTGTAAGGCATCGTTTCCAATTATCGTTCGCGAATGAATCGTTTATTTTGTCAAATTTTCTCGAAGTCGCGATTTTCCAAGGCGCGAGGGAATGGTTTTTTTCTTCAAAATAAACGATTCATTCGCGATCGCTGTTCGAATCGTTTTTTTTTTCTGTTGGCAATCGTTTTTCAATCGAGAAAATTCTCGCGAATAAAAAGCGATATCGCGATTCAATCGCTTTTTAATCGAGAAAATATAAACGATTGAAAAAAAAAACGATTGAGGATTATAGCTGAAAGTAGTACGCCATTGGTTCAGCCTGACTGACCCGCATACACGTTCGAGTTTCTAACACTTCAGTCAGACTATATAAAGTTCGATCATTTTTTCTTCTTCCTTTTCCATTCTTTGCCTAGTGTAAAACTATAGCGTGTTTCTGTACAGTTGGCGGTTATATAGATACGATGGGGATATTGAAAGAAATTGAAAAAATATCTATACATATACATAGGAATAATGGTTATGCATATAATTATAACTTCATATTTACATATATTTTGTACGGGACACAGGCCCGGATATGGTCAGATTGGGTCATTTGCACTTGCAATTTCGTGAATTATTTTGGGTATTTCTGTGTTTTAAAGCTGGTATTATTCCAGATTTCTTGTGTAGTATTTTTCGTGAACGTTTTTGGCATCTGTCGGGCTGAAATTTTGAGTTGATTCGTCAGATTTTCGCTGTACGCGTGGTTTTTTGTCCTACGATCACCATTTTCCTTGTGTAGATAGATGGCGCTGTATTGAATATAACATTGTCATACGGGGCCTTTGAGTCTTCGAAAGCACTTAATTATTAATATATAGCGCGGGCTGTTTGTAAAAATTTCACAACTGGTTAATCCATGCAGTAAGAGATGAAATTATATAATATTCAGTTGGTTTTTGGATTGAGCTTCCCTTTGGAATCATTCATAGTTCATTTATAAAATTAAAATAAAAAGTATTGTACATATGCGAATCCAACCGTTATATGCGATTCAATCACCATTGTGATATGTATTTGATATAAATATGAAATCACTGCCGCGAATATTCTTATAATAAATAAAATTAACTTGATGGTGATTTTTTGAACTTATTCACATCTCAATAGTTTAAAAACTGTACCAAAACATGAATGGATACCCTTTCCTAATGTATGTTTTACTATAACAAAATATACATATTTAATTACACTATTTTTCACCTTAATTAACCTAGAAATTCTCGGCTGGAGGGCTAAGCTGTTCTGGGTTATCGCCATGCGCCCATTCACACCTCTATCAAGCCTGTGCCGTAATCATTCTGATAATGCAATCAACGACGAACTCAAATCCACTTATGACCTGTACCCGGTATTTACAAAACAAGATATTGTGACTATCATCCTGTATTGTTTATACCAAGTTGCATGAATATATGAGGAAATTATCGGAAGTATGAAGGGAATGACTGAACATTAATACATTGTCGACTCACACGATTATTGAATAAACATGTAATTTTGATATTTACGCTTCGCCAGAGTAAATCTGAGCGCGAACGTCACAGGAAGCATGGTACAGGTATATGTATAGATATTTCCAGCATACGCCCTACTTCGGCTTATAGGAGACTATAGATCGTGAATCATATATATTATTCGGTTATCTTACGCATTTATACAGTATAGTATAGTAATATAGGCTTTTCCATCGACAAATCCGCAATCAACATTACATGTAGTTCCCAGTTCGCGGATAGAGCGGCGTACGACGGCAACACGGCCTATGTGTCAAATATCACTCCGCCTCACGATTCTCTCGCGCCTTGAAAAAACGATTCTCTCGCGATTGAAGATTCGCGATCAAGAACGGATCGCGCATGGGTAAACGATTCAAAAACGATATCGCGAGAGAATGGTTTTTTCCAGAAAAGGTTCAATCGTTTTTTCTCATTTTTTTTCTCGATATCCTCGCGACTGATTCGCGACTGATCGTTTTTCAATCGAGAAAATTGAAGAAAAATCGCGACTGAAGAAAAAACGATTAATGGAAACGATCCCTAAAGCGATTTATTACGAAACATTACGACCAATACATCGCAAAGTTTCGTAAAAATTTTCGCTTAAGTGGGACTTGGGCTTAAGAGACTGGTGATGCAGTTCGTTTGATACATCAGTCTTCGATGTTCACTAACTGCCTATAAAATTTACAGTCATCGGCATACATATTTGTGACAGAATATGAAAGAACATCCGGAAGGTCATTAACCCGGCCCTTTTTTGGGACCTATTAAGGCCTGGGGAGGGCCATTTCGCCCTCTCCCCTAATTATTTTTATGACGTCACAGTGACGTCATTTTCAAAAGCAGCATTTTTTGGTCGATTTTTCTGTCAGAGTTTTTCGAATTTTTCATTTATGCAATTTTCTCCGCAAAAACTGCGAGATAAATTAGTAAATAAGAACGTGAAATAAAACAGTTGTTGCCCAATTTTCATCGCGGAAATGCAGAAATTTGAAGAAATATGACGAAAACATCATTTTTCTGCTACCCCACGTGACCGCCATCTTGAATTTACCCATGATCCTCTACTCGGGGGGGGGGGGGGGGGTTATGCAAATAGGCTCAAAGTGACCCCAATATGATAACTATAAAGTCATGGAGTATCAGCTCTCAATATTTTGTCGTTGGAGAGGGCGGCATTTTGCCTGCCTTCACAATATCGCGACTTCGCAATATCGCTCAATATCGCGACTTCGCAATATCGCTCAATATCGCGACTTCGCAATATCGCTCAATATCGCGACTTCGCAATATCGCTCAATATTGGGACTTCGCAATATCGCTCAATATCGTGCAATTTCACACAATATCGCGACTTCGCATATTCGCGTTTTCGCAATATCGCTTCTTATCTTCGTGTTATCGCTTCGCGCTTTTCTTTATCAGTTCGCGTCTTCGCACTAACGCTTAATTCACATCTTCTGTTTTATTTTATCGCCTCGCACCATCGCTTCGCGTTTTCGCACTAGTGCAAGTTCGATCGAAATGTTTCAAGGGCGGAGTGCGATGGCCCCTCTCGGCCATCATAGTATGATCATAGTTTAGGGCGATGAGTCCGTTAGTAAATAAGGCATGTGTTTTTTGTTATTGAAGAATTTAGCGTCTTGTCTTGCAAGCACGGGACTGGAAGGGTTTAACACTAAGGGCTTTAGTGAGAGGTTATCGTGTTCAGGCCAACGGCCGCTCTATATCAGATATATGGTACCTATTCTTGAACAAAACAACAGGTGGTCTTATAACCGTGTATGCAATATATATGTAAACCAGTATGATATACCAAAATATTCCTCATACCATGCTGAATACAAATATTATACCTATTTAGACGAACAATGTGGAACGAGGACTATAATTACTACAGAAACAAAACTTAATTCTATGCGTTGTCAGCAGAAAACACACACACTGTTAAAATTCAGTTCTAAAAATAATATAGTCTTAGCTACAATGTAAACTATATTAGATATAAAAATTAAGACCTTTGTGAACCCGCTGTTGTTGTTGTTTAAAAAATGGCTAAAAATGGCAAAGTTGTGAACATTATTCCCATTAGAGGGTTGAGTGCTAGAGCAGATTATACTCCTCAACATCGCCTACGTTAAAAAACATGATATCTCAAACAATTTCTGAAAATATTGACTTGCCAAAGTTTCACACATGCAAGATATAATGGCAAAACCTTGATGTACCTCTCTAGATCAACTAGTAATTGTTATATGTTTGGGGATGTGGGAGGGCAAGCTGATAAGAAGGAAAGCAGTCCTGTTCATGAAAATGTGTGATACAACCAACAGATGTAGCTCCAAAACAGGACCATTCAATCAATTGTCTGGAATTGATTGCACCTGGTGAACTTTGCTTTTAATCCTTTCTTTGCAGAAATTGTTTTATGTATCATGTTTATTAACATAGGTGATATTGCGGAGTTAAATCTGCTCTAGTAATAAAACAATTTGAGCCATTTTTTTCAAACAACAACAACAACAGTGATTTTATCAAGAGTTTTTCATAAATTAATATATATTGTCAAATTGCAGTGAAATTTATGCCAGCCTAACAAAGGATCTCACCTCTATTGTAGGGCAAATAGAATATGTGTGACTCGTTTGCAAATTGTCCGGTAATGAGTGAGTCAGTCCATCCGAATCCTTTCTCCGGCAAAATAAGGGGAACCGTTGACATTAGAACCTTTATTTTTGGACTGAACGTGCATTAGAGGACTGTTACCAGCAAGTTCTGAGCTGACCTAATTTTGATGAAAATTTGACCTACTTTGTTGACCTATAAACTTCGAAATTGGCAAAAAACATGTCCTAATGCCTTTTAAGACCATGAAAATGCGCTTAATTAGGTCAATGCCAGTGTGACCTGATCTAATTAGGTCAAGGTCGGTGTGACCTACTTTCTGACCTAATTAGGTGAACTAGAAACCTCGAAATTGGCAAAAACATGTCTCAATGCCTTCTACGACCATGGAAATGGTCAGTCTCAGGTCAAGGTACACACTTAAATCATATAGCATACCCTACTTCGTAGGTCCTGTGACGTTAGTCACACTACTCATGTTGGGATTAAAAAACAAATAATCAGTTCAGTTCGCGTCGGAATCCAAATGCCTACCCAACTTCGTAGGTCCTGTGAGTTGGTCACACTGCCATGTTTGACAGTCAATTTTCAATTTTGGATTTTGAGAATCCAAAAATGAAAACGAAAATTGTTCTGCCCAGTGAGTTTCGGAATCAATACGATTTGCCTTCAGGTAACCTATCTTAGGCAACTCCTGTACCACTTTGGAATATCCTCCATGTCAGACTGACGTGAACTCCCCATGGCATGCTTGATTGCGAGAATTGCAATAAATACATGAAACAATAAGTATGAAATACTTCCCTGTATAATATTCATATATAATATAGTGCACATTGTAGCAAGAAATTGATACTAATTACTGTATTTATACTAATTACTGTATTTATACTAATTACTGTATTTATACTAATTACTGTATTTATACTAATTACTGTATTTATACTAATTACTGTATTTATACTAATTACTGTATTTATACTAATTACTGTATTTATACTAATTACTGTATTTCAACAGCGTGATTTTTGTCTTCATTGATTCTGCTGACAAAGACTATAGAAGCTTTGTTTCTGCAATCAACTCATTAATTTGCACTTTACTTATAAAGAGGTATCATGTTTGCAGTCGGTTCGATATGATGATTGTTTTGATATATAATACTGATCGCCAACTATATTGCATATATGGTTATCAAACAGCGGTAGTTTTTAAAGAATTGGTACCGTGTACCTGAAGCACCCCCTTAAAAGAACGATGGAATCCGTCATCCTGACCGGAGACGTTTGGCCAATGAAGAATTTTATCTCTGTTTTATTTAGGCGGAGTCCGGAATCGATGAAGGTCTTCCCTTTTCTTATCAGAGCTTACGCGAATCCGTCTTTGTAAAATTCATTTATTTCGAGTTATATTATACATAGATACACTGGCTCGCGAGGATGTAGATAGATCATGTAGATAGGAATTCAGCTGATTTAACAGATTTTCTCTAAGTCCAAATGACTCTAACTTGTAGTAGCTCGTGACAGACGAAATCGAAAGCCTTAGACAAGTCAATATAGAACTTATCGACCTGTTGTTCTCTATCGTCAAATGACTTACTGAGCATATCAAGACGAAACGAAAGATTAGTTGTTGTCGAACAACCTTTCACAAATCCATGGTGAAATTCACTAATGTAGCGTTTGAACAAGGCATGTATCTTAACATGAATAACAGGTTCGAATACTTTAGAAATAAAAAGAAGAAGGGATATAAGCCATAATAGTTTACAGAGTTTTTATCTCCCCCCCCCCCCTTTAGTCGACAAAATATCGACATGGTCGACCCTTAATATCGCGATGCTACGTTACGGGTCGACATATCGACCATGGTTGACAATTACATGTAATATCACAATGTCTGATCAAAATATCCAACGTGTTATCTTTTAATTATTGAAGTCTGAGAAATAAGATTTACTTATGATTTCCTTTTCAGTCAGTTTGATTGAAACGGGATTATCCCACTAGAAGATTTATTTCCGAAATACAGCTTCCACGAACTCAACTTTCAAGATATATCTTGTTCTGGGGCTAACAACCAGTTCGTCATCTAGCACAAAACACTTTACAAGCGTTTTTGTAAGCCAGTAGTCGCCAATAAAATGTCCGGTTTCGAAGATCAAAATACTTTATTCGCAATAAAAGCCAGTATTTAATAAAATATGACTGTTTTACACAACCTATAGTTCCTATATATCGAAACGATAGTAAGCCCTTTCCAATACCTTTTCTTGTGTAGAATTCATCTTAGCATGGCTTTGATTGTGTTTGCTCATGTGAGCCCAATGAGAATCTAGCATTATATTGTGCTCATTTAGCCATTGCACTCTGTGAGTTCCGAGTTAAATACGCTCTAAATTTAATACCCTTGTCGAGTTATTTTCCACAACTTACGTCGATTTAACTCTATCTATCCCGAGCAATTTGGAGTGTATCTCGACCTCTCGGGAGGGAGGGGGAGATGATTTCCCCACTCCGAAGAAATATTTTCTACTTTGGGACAATCTTCTCGTAATGGTGAAGTCATCAGTATTAGGGAAATCTCAGCTAGGGTAGAATGGATGCATGTGTGTTTGTGTGTGTGTGGGGGGGGGGGCAGGGGTGACCTTGGATGTAAAGTTTCAATGGAACTTAGACAACCATACACTGGTCTAGCCATGGTGTGACTTTGACGTTATTGTGCACACCGCATTAGGAGATCAGTAGAGAGAGCGCAGATAAGGTCGCGCATATAGCTCGTATTGGTACTTGTGAAGCTGAGCTGACGTTTAAAGGGCCATTTGCATCGTAGCACGCGCATTCGAAAAGTGACAGAAAAGGGACATTTTCGGGTGCGAATGGGATGTCCTTGGGGCAATGTGGGCCATACTTGATCATCAAAGTCTTTGTTCCTGTTTTTACACTATGCACCGCCCAGAAAATACTTGTATATGTGCCTGTAACAATACGCTAAGCGTAGCGGTATCAGGGTACAGGGTGTCGAGCTTCATCCTAACCCCACTAGATTGATGTTATCGGTATTCTGTGAATTGGTTTACGGTAAAAATGTTATTCCCCTTCATTATCCAGGTATCATCGTAGTCTTTCATAGTCATTGGTATACATGGGAGTCCGCCGAGTTTTGTCCAAAGGAGGTTGACTGAGCTAGGGTCGGGTTGGTGGTGTAATACTTCCACAAGGGCCCGCTTCACAGACCGATAGAACAGTATCTGGCCGGAATGGTTGAGACGTACTCAATCATTAATGTTTTGACATTTATTACGTTTTTAAGGAAAAAGAAAACTGTACATGTACACATTATCTTATCTAGAATCCAAGCATGACAGTTTGTGTCCATGCAGATTGTGGATGATGTGGCCGAAAAAACACTGGATTACATGGACAGATAGATGTTGGATCTCACAACGCCGGTCTGTTCTATGATCCTACAACAATGTTGTTGATTGGATATGTATCGAATCGACAAAGAAACCAATAAATCCCATAATAGCAAAACCTATCGCAGTTGCCATGGCAGTGTACTCAAATTCTTTCTTATCCGGTTTTGTACATCTTTTCACCAATCTGAGGAAATCTTTGCTGAACTGTTTAGCGGGCTCCAGAAACTGCATCACCTGATCCATGACTGCGGATTATTATCTTGAAATGCACACAAAATTATCACACGTCTTTTCTCGTCGAACACTTCCGCCCCAAATTACGAGACTTTCATTCAAAACCTCTGTGTCCATAAACTGACAGCCACATCGCGTTGTGTTGTAGATTACGTTTTTTGTTCGTTCTGCAGATAGCGCAGAAAGTTTGGTAGGGGGGCGCCATTTTGCATCCCCTCTCCCCCCAGGCCAGGTAGGGTTAAAGAAGGCCAGTTTGCATTCATCAAGATTTCAAACGTCGTATAAATTCAACGCTGAACTCCAACAATTGAAATCAGTCAGTAACATTCCATGATCTCTTCTTGATAATACATAACATGAGACTGAATCTATGAGCTTGAAATAAAGTATATTGGAAGATGATTATGCAGGGTCTGTGCTGCGAATAATCTGTGGTAAGCAAGGGATATAGATACACAGCCAGAAAAATGGTGGTAACTTTCACCTCGAAAACGTGATGAGTTACAGCCATCGCCTTTTATGACCACCTTTAAAACTGATGGCCATCACCTCTGAAAAGCGATGAACAATGATTGGGAATTTAGGTCATCACCTTTTAAGGGTGATGAAGCAACATCATCACCCTTAAAGGCGATGGCCGTCACTATTTAAAGGTGATGGCTCTTACTCATCACCTTTTAAAAGTGACGGCCAGGTCTGATCACCATTAACGGGGGATTACTTTTTTCTGGCTGTGTACCCCGAAACTATACACAATAGCCGTTTACATTGTATATACCAATGGTTCACAGTCTATACGTGCATACGAATGTGCATAATGATGTGTGTACAAATATGTACCCAGTGGTTCTGAGAGTGCAGGCAAAAATGGAGTTATTTACACTCGAGTCTCTAGAAAAGCGTTCCGCAAATTTAGACTGACCAAAGTACAAACAAACAATTCGTTTACCGGAAGTCACCAGATATATCCCACAAAACCAAAATTTATAGACAAATGAATAGTAAACATAGAATATCCCTCAACACTGTTGACGTCTAAAATTTCAGCTATGTATAAGGGGAAAAAAATGAAATTTGCACTTGATTTTTAGCCTCCTACACAGTCAAAACATGGTGATAGATATCACCAAAAAAAAAACAAGAGCCCAAGGGGCTTCAATATACGCCCGTATATCTGGAATTACATTGGTCCAAATTTCAAGGTTTTTTAATAGCCTTGATTGCAATTGATAACTAGCAGTCCAGAGAAAGGTCTACAATTTTGTGCCTGAGAATGTAACATATATCACATCTTCTATTGAATGATAAACTAAAATGAGCTCAACTCTTGTTAACTAGTTGACCTTGAAGCAAGAGCCGAGAGCTCACATATCCCACACTGAAATCGACAATAGTCAATCACAAGAAAAGAGTAGTTTCCTTTCAGTCGAGATAATTTTTCATGAAAGAAGAAGAAAGTGATGAAGTAAACCTTTGTTCTTCGAGTTAATAAACAGGTATGAAACTCATAAATTAGAAAATTTATGGTTTTTATTTCACAAGAGTTTAACTAAATGCAGCTGTTTCAAACATGGGAGAAAACTCCACAGCATAACTGCCATATACATGTAGGGGAGAGAAATCTGAATATTCCAACCTAACACATATAGTAAGCTAATACTGATTCAGTTTTGGGAAGACTGTGACCTTGACCTTTGACAAATTGATCTCAAAATGTATGGCTCCTCATTGCCATGCGAGTAAGGTATACTCAAAATTTGGTAACAATTCATACCTTGAAACTAGACATATTGCATGGACAACAAATGTTATTGGATGAATAGACAGATCCCAACATCGCATTACACGACCTCGTCTTTGACACGCATATGAAAATGTGACTTTTAATGATTTCTTGATTTTGGGGTCACAGTGACCTTGACCTTGGACCCACATTTTGATATGCAACACATCATGTCCCTCTAATGTATAAAGCAGAAAAAAGTTACTTTGAATGATTTCCTGATTTTGGGGTCACAGTGACCTTGACCTTTGACCTTGACCTAAATTTTGTTACACGACACATCGTCTTCCGTCAATGTATCAGTAGACACCAAAAAAACATGATTTTTATGAATTTCATGATTTTGGGGGTCACAGTAACCGGATGCTCGCATTGACCTACATTTTGGTACATGACACGTCATGTCCCCCTAATGTATTTACTGGCACAAAAAAATAATTTTTAAAGATTTCTTGATTCCGCAGTCCTAGTGACCTTGACTATTGACCTTGACCTAAATTTTGGTACATGACAAACCGTCTCCCCGTAATTTCTCAATGGACACAAAAATCATGATTTTTAACAATTTCACGATTTTGTGGGTCAGTGACCTTGACCTTTGACCTTGAACTAAGTTTTGGTGTGCGACACTTCATTTCCCCTATTGAATCCACTCACAAAAAAATAGTAATCTTTTGATGATTTCCTGATTTTAGGTCACACTAACCTTTGACCTTTGACCTTCTGGGGTCACAGTGACCTTGACTATAGACCTGGATCTAAATTTTGGTACATGACAAAACGACTCCCCGTAATTTCTCAACGGACTAAAAAAATCACGATTTTATGATTTTTAACAATTTCACGATTTTGGGGTCACAGTGACCTTGACCTTTGACCTTGACCTACATTTTAATTTGTGACACATCGTGTCCTCCTAATGTATCTACTGACATAAAAAATGTTATTTTTAATAATTACCTGATTTTGGGGACACAGTGACCTTTGACCGTGACCTATATTTTGGTGTGCGACACTTCATTTCCCTCTATTGAATCCACTCACAAAAAATTAGAAATTTTTAGTGATTTCCTGATTTTTCGATCACACTGACCTTTGACCTCTGACCGCGACCTACATTTGGTATGCAACATATCGTTCCTCCCTAGGGCATCCACTCACCAAAAACTAGAACTGTAGATAGAAAACTGTCAACGATCAATGATTTCCTGATTTTAGGCAACAGTGACCTTTGACCTCCGATCACGACCTGAATTTTGGTACGCGACACATCGTCTCCACCTAGGGTATCCACTCACAAAAAAATTGCAACTGTGGATAGAAAACGTTCACAGATATAAACCGGACACGAACACTTCAGTGATTTCCTGTTTTTAGGCCAGTGACCTTTGACCTCTGACCTTGACCTTCATTTTGGTACGTGACACATCGTCTACCCATAGGGTATAAACTCACCAAAAATTAGAACTGTAGATAGAAAACTGTCCCAGATATAGACCGGACACGACGGACGCCCCGACGGGCTGACGGACACACGGACGGAATCCGCCATCACATAATACGTCCGCCTTTTGGCGGGCGTATAAATATGCGACGACGTTGGCATCAATAAATGGTGATGAGTTAGAGCCATCACCATAGTCCATCATCCCCATTATATGGTGTTGACCATCGCCATTTATTGGCGATGACCTGAAATCTACACTCACCGCTCGTCGCCATTTATTGGTGACCAGGACCTATCCAATAAATGGCGATAAAATGACCTCGTCACCATTTGTCCTCACCAATAAATGGCGATAACAGGGCCTCGTCACCGATAAATAGCGACGGGTCACCACCATTTTTCGGACTCTGTACATACATTTCCTTATATCTGGTGATGCTTTTATGTCAATGCATTTATGAATATACTTTTCACTAGTAGTTTGTAAACTATAATAGTGTTCGCCGTGTGCTCGGCATAGGTAGATAGCTTGATTAGGGCTGCCATGGAACAAAGATGGAATAATGGTGTTGATTAGCACCAAAAATGGTGTTCAGCTTAACACTTACAAATGGTGTTGAATTTGGACCAACACCACAGATCCCCAACACCCCTTATTGGTGTTAGCCACACCATTATTTGGTGCAGGATGAGTATTAGCACTTATCAGTTAACACCAAAATATAGTGTTGAGCCATTTTCAACACCCTTTATTGGTGTACACCGACACCATTATTCAATGTTGAACTGGACTCAACACCAAACATGAATTGCAGGCAAGCACCTAAAAGGTGCGTGGACCCCTCAGCCTGTTTTTTATTAGTCAAGTAGGATCCGGGCTGCATCTAGAGCCAATTTAGTTTCGGAAAACATATGGGCGCCCAAAACTCAAATGAAACAAAAAGCGAAAGTGGTGTTGTTGTTCAATTTGTAAGGATTTCTGAAAGAAATACTCCTGGAAAAAGCTTCTAGGAGCCTCAATATCGATCTGATTGCATAGCTGAGTATTAAATTTCATGTTAATAAACCTCTGTCTTGTGATTGATCACAGGCTCTTTGCGCCGAAATTCACTTAAAAAAACTGGACCCTCAATAACGAATTACAAAAAGGAACTTGGAGTTTGGGATCGGAACCTGCAAAAAATCCTTGGATACCGTATATAACAGACTTCGGTTTCACGTGAGTGGTGTGCTGGGATTACAGCATGCAAGAAAGTGTAGCTCTATCAGTGGCAATTTATGCATTGCACAAGTGTGATAACAAGTAAACACACTAATTGACACAGTCCACCCTTATCATTATTTGGGGGGGAGGGGCATAAGCTCCAGGTATGCAAACTGGTTCAAAATTGCCCAGAGTCAGGCTAAAAATGGGCTCTCCTAATCACTCGTTTTAAATAATTTCCAAGGTACAGTAACATGTTTGGTGACAAAAATTGAAGCATTATGTTGTACCAGTTAAATGTGTGTTCGTGTTCACAAATATGGTTCATGCAAAAGTTTTAGGATAAATCATTTGATTTAGAATAGAATGATTTAATAGCAATTTTAAAGAAAAATGTTGTCCTTCATTGAATGAGAATTTTGAATGGACTAGGCTTTCTTGTATCAGGGAACCTTTAAAATTCACACTGAAACATGCAACCAAGGGTTCCCGATGGGCATAGATAACAGTGCAAATGCTAAGCCATCAATAAACAATAATATAAAAAAAAAAAAAATAATTATGAAATCATCACAGCCATCTGAAAATCTAATCATTTCATCAGTCAACATTCAGGAAGCTCTCACCAAAGTTTGGTCAGGCCCGACTTCATAGATCTGCAGATATTCAACGGACAAGAACATGTTGACGGACGGACGGACGCCCCGACGCTAGGACGGACGGACGTACGTACATGGCAACGACAAGACCCCACAGCTCTATGGGCTGAGGGGTAAAAAGGGCCAACACCATTTTCCTGGCTGTGTATACACTTTGAGCATTCTTGCTATCCAAATATTTTGGGGAATATCGAATTTGACTCAAGATTTCTGTGTCCGTCACGTCTATACCCCCAACAATTGAGTCAAACTGACTCAGTCTTTCTGACAGCGAAGGGCCAATTATTGTGGCTGATAACATGCGGCAAAAATATAAGCGAAGAAATTGAATATTCACCATGATTTTTTTTTTTTTATTTATTGATTTTTTTTTTTTTGACTGAACTCTAAAATCTCACTGATATCTATGTTATCTCTCAGACTCTTCCATTCAGACTAAAATGATTTACATGAAAAAAAATTGGTAAAAATATATTATTTTTTGGATATGTTCTTTTTTAAAGCAGATCTTCGATATAAGACTGTTATTTAGGGGGCTTTGCCATCAACTTGCTTGCATGTAAAAGGCAAGGAAACTATTATATCACATATTGTTTTACATGGATATCGGTATAAAGCTTTCAGAGGTATCCTGTGTCCTAAAACAATAGGACTATATAGCTATTTGGTACGATGACCCCAATGTAAAGTTTGTCTGACCTTTCCGGGGTTTTTTTCTATTTATTTTTTTATTTTTTTTTTTTTTTTACTTTCCATGGAATTTCCGGTCTTTTTTGCGAATGCAAAATTTTATTATTTTATGGTGGAAACGGTTTAAGCGGTGAAAAGTTTCCACTGAGATGAAGAACTTTTTCATCGCGGTTTAGACAATATTCGTGATATTTACACAGCGGTTAAAGTGCGGTTCAAAAAAGTTTTTGCCGTGGCCAAAAAGGAAACTTCTCCACGAAAATTATATCCGAAGAAAAGAACTGGAAAGTTTCGGTAACGACGAAAAAGTAAGAAAAAACACCAGTCCCCTCTAGGCATTCTATATATATGTTATTCCATGGTATTAAATATCAGATCTGGCAAGGATGACTAAAAAAATATTTAGCCAGCATACTGTTTGACACATCTGTGTACAGTAGAACATGTAGAAGTTGTGGTGTCATGCAATCCGGCGAAATTTCCAAGGTCAGTCTAACTGTAACATACAGCTGACTGTGCGAGTCAGTACATATTTCCAACAGATACGATTATGTGCCATGCCAGAGTGAACCGCTACTTCGTACAGACGTCAATGGACAGATATGCGTTTATCCCCGACCAGCTTAGTGTGGCACCCAGTCTGATTAACCAAGCTGCACCGCACGGAGCTCCTGTTTGCGCAGGTTCCAGACAGACAAGGTACTGTAGGCTTATTTAAAAAACTAAATCTGCTTGAGATTAATATCGCACTATTACGCAGACTGCATCAATAGGTCTTGAAATTATATTATAAGTCGTCCGGGTTACAACGAGACCAGACATAGGTCGTTTTTATTTTATCCCTTGGGGATTATAGACCAACATTACTAGGAACTGTCAAATCTTTGTGAGAAGACTATATATACCAGTCGTAGTAAAATTACTCGTCTTTTAACGCTTTTCCGCTGGAGAAATTTCTATTCCGATAGTTTCAAGTATGAACATTGCAGAGGAAGCGAGTCTTAGCTAGGTTGGGAACCGTGATAACAAGTGGTCTCAAATTTCTAGCGGACTAAATCTCCATTCACACCGGTGCATAAACCCCGAAACTTATGATTTTTCTCCTCGTTTTATATTCTTTTTTTGGGGGCATTTCTCCATTTATATAAAAAGAAATAACTTTTACGTGTAATATATCCTGGAAGTAATTATAAAATGTATAATGAATGTTATGAGAATGCAGGAGATCGTTCTATTCGTGCAGTGGTGCGGTATTTCACGACGGGTACAGTGAAAGTACCCGTAAATGCTTATTCATTACAACATGTACAAACATATCACTCTATATTTCCCCTATATTTCCCATCAGCAGACTGTAGCAAAAATATCTATTCCGTTCCGAAGCCATATTTCTATATGCAGGCTGAATATTTTGCCCGAGTATACGTCGTGCGTTAGAAGTGGAGAAAATCAGGCCAAGCCAAGAAAAATACTGTTTACTTGCATGACCAATTGCAGAAACAAGGGAACAAAGGGACACAAATACTCTGTCCTCTGCAATGAGGCTGAAGGAGAAGTAACAAAAGATACACATATTAACAGTGGATTATCCATTAATAGTTACTTTCCATTTACGTCGAGGGGGCTTGACAGATGGAAATATTATGTGATACTTCTGTAGTTTTGGGAAAAGAAGGTATATTATTTTTAATAAGAATGTGGGAATTACACAGTGTCTATGTGACACTGTTAAGAGGGATCATG